>RDEW01000014.1:1089660-1141039 GCA_011109175.1 Dicyema japonicum
ATAAATATGACTTGCTTGCAAATGAACTTTCGCTGCTCTATGAATGCCAAGTGAAGATTATTCCAATGGTTTTGACATGGGATAGAGTTATCTCAAGATGCTTCAAGAATCATATGAATAAATTATCTATTAAAGAATCAACGAGGACTTACATCCAATCGGTTGTTCTGAAGAGAACGCTCGAAAGTATGCTCATTGAACATAAGCATGGGATGATGGTATACGATAAAGAGTACGTCACTGCCACCTCCCAACTTGTGGAACTGGCATGCCGTGAGGACAGCCCACTGGACTCTAACTGAGATATTTCGACTGAATCTGATAGGGAGTAACAGGGAGTTTATGGCACACTCTTCTTCTAAGAGAAAAAGAAGGATTACTAACAATCTGGATCAAAATCCGCTTAATTAGTTAATTTACTCATTATAAACAAATATAAAATGTTTATCTCCCAAATGGCTGCATGGTTCCATGTTGCTGACTACCTGATTTAAGATTCATCTACTTCTCTCTGGTTGCGTCANTATTTTATTTTTATTTAACCCCAAGACCACCAGGAAAGATAGGTCAAAACTAACTAATTATGTGATCCCAGCCTCCAGCAACATCCGAACTCTCTTTATTTGGTCTTCTGATGATCCAACCGCACTCCGGAAGCGTCTTCTCTTCCTTCTGCAAAGGAATTCAATCGGCGTGCATTTTTTTGTTACCTACCGAAATTTCTCTCCATGGGCCACCTTTTCCTTGAGTGGGTTTCCCAGTTCCTTGCAGATACGTAAAAAACCCTGGCCTTTTTTTAACGTTGCCTCATCAGAAACGAAATCGCCAATGGGGATGTTTGTGTGGTGCATATTTCTCCGGCTGAAGGAGTTCAAATGGTCCACTCTCGAAGGGGGAATCACAAACTTCCAAGCGGAACAGGCTTATTCAATGGTCGGTACGATTACTTGTTGATAGACCTTGCTGATGCAAGCAGCCAAGGGGAAAGGGCTCTTATTTATCATCGCATTCAGAATGTTCCATTTCCGAAGACCCTNCTCTCGAAGGGGGAATCACAAACTTCCATGGTCGGTACGATTACTTGTTGATAGACCTTGCTGATGCAAGCAGCCGAGGGGAAAGGGCTCTTCTTTATCATCGCATTCAGAATGTTCCATTTCCGAAGACCCTTGGCGAGCACCTCCTCCACGTGACTCGAGAACGTCAACAGAGAGTCGAAAACTACACCAAGGATCTTCTGGGTCCGTGTAGAAGGGATGGGAGTGTTTCCGATGAATATCTCAAGCCCACCTTTAAACCTTCTGTCCGTAGTGAATAATGTGAACTGAGACTTGGATGCTGATGCACATAACATATTTGCAGATAGCCAGTCACAAATTCGGTTTAGGTGTGTCTGAACAGTTACTACAGCCATGGGTCGAGATTTATTTCTTGCAGCGATAATTAGGTCGTCCGCATAGGATAAAAATATAGTGTCCTGGTCATTGGTAGTAGATAGGTCATGTAGAAATAGGTTGAAAAGGAGAGGAGATAAAGGTGAGTCTTGCGGGACTCCATTGGGGAGTAGTCTTGATTTTGAAGTGGTTTTATCAATCCGGGAGTAGTCTTTGAAACCATATTGAAACTCTGGTAGATGTAGAACAGGAGAGATGCACATTAACATAAGCTTTTCCAGTACTTTTAATAAAACACAAGTTATTTAGAAGAGGGAACGTCTTTTGGTTTTTTGGGCTTTAGAATTGGCGTAATCAAAGAGTTTTTCCATATATTAGGTAGCGTATGGTAGTTGATAGAGTCTTTGTACAGTCTTGATAGTATGGCCCGTGCCTGCGGTCCAAGGTGTTTGATGTGAATAGTGCAAATACCGTCGGGACCACAAGCATGAATGGGACGTAGCAATTTAATAGCCTTGTCAACATCATCGGGGGTGAAGAAGGTGGAATATTGTTTTTGTTGTGGCCGACGCCGTTCAACAAGTGTAGAACGAGAAAAATTTTTATGGCTAATCGATACGTAGTACTTCATAATCTTGTTTGCGAGTGCGAGTTTGCGTGCGGGTTCCGAAGCGTTGCGGGTAACGGCCTCAGTTCCGCGGTCCTCCTCTTTGATGAGGCTATTGATCCTTCTTAGCGTTTTCCAAAATGTGACGTGAACGTATGGAGTAGGAGTTGTTGGTCTGTGTTCTATTCCTCTTCAGCACATCTCGTTTCTTGATGAGTGACACACTGTGCAATGATATTCTTGGATTGAACTTTTTGTAAAAGGCGACGGGTATAAATAGTTTATCAGCGTTCAAAATGATAACAAACAGAATCTTGGCCGTCTCCTCTACTGTACAATTAACCATAGTAAGGTCAAGGAGACTATTGTCCACATACGTCATGAAACCTTGCCAGTCAGCTTTCAAGTAATTTTTGAACTGTAGATCAACACGGTGAACAAATAGACCTTCCAAGTCTCAACACAATGGGGTTATGGTCGCTTGAGAAACCATAACAAACATTCCATGAAATACATCTAGCCATAAAGGGAGAGCAGAGGGACAAGTCCGGGGATGTTGGACTGTCCCTTCTGCGGGACGGGATCCTTGTGTGGGTGTCCGGATCATTAAGGATAGTCAGATCTTTGAGCAGGGAAAGGATGTATTTGCGACTGTCGGCTGATTGAGTCCGGAGCCAGAGTGGATGTTTCGCGTTTAGGTATCCGCATGGTAGCAGATCATTTAGTCCACATAGTCTCAATAGGTTGGGGATGTAAGAAGTAGTACATGACCTCTGAGGCGGGATATAGACATTACACAGTGTGAAACATCTCGTCGAAGAAAAGGGAACTTCAATAGAAATCTGTTCCAGAATAAGATTCCCTTCGCAGAGAGAAGATACAGAAGGGGTGACATCCGTGAATTTTAGTTCATTCTTAACGATAGTCAATACTTTTCCTCCGAGACATTTTGTTCGGTCCCTGCAAAGTACACAATATCCGGGAAAACAAGGTGTTGGGGACTTTATAGAGAGCTTCGATTCTTGGATGAAGGCAATGTCCACTTTCAAATGGGGAAGAGGGATCGTATTTCAAATACTTTATTGCGGATTCCATTTACATTTAGTTTTAGAATACTCAACGTGCAGTTGGGTCCCGGATTAGGTTCTACATCACCAGACAGAAGTAGTAGAGAGAAAATACGAGGGAGGGAACATCGAACGGTTCTCTTCCATGCAGAACTTGCACTGAGCGCCACCACAACAACAGGTGAACCGCATGACGCCACGTCTTCTAAGAGAAGAGAAATTACCAACAATCTCATTAAAATATGATTAATTGGTTAATTTACTCGTTAATTTACTTATACTTTTTTAAATAATAAATGTTAAACATACTGCCGATAAAATTTTCATGCACTGCTAACAACCATCTCCGTTCGAAAGGCCCTTGAGTCTCCACACAATTGCATTCCCGATTTCATTGATGACTCCTTTTTATTAATTATCTTAATGACTCAGTTTTCTCTGTTTGCCAGAGTCGGGTTTCGGTCAACCATTTCTCCACATAATAGATGTGAGGTAGGAAAAGTCGAGCCTGAGGCACAAATCAATAACGATATGAAGACTCTCAGTTCCAACAAAGTTATGATGCTCAGGAGTGGGTAAGCGTTGAAGCGACATTTCCTGTCCTCAATGAAAGAGGTCAGTTGACAAACAGAGTGGTAATAAATGAGGCTCTTTTTTAGCTTCATGAGGGAAGACCTTCAGGAAACCTCATCCCAAAATTGANTGAGGTAGGAAAAGTCGAGCCTGAGGCACAAGTCAATAACGATATGAAGACTCTCAGTTCCAACAAAGTTATGATGCTCAGGAGTGGGTAAGCGTTGAACCGACATTTCTTGTCCTCAATGAAAGAGGTCAGTTGACAAACAGAGTGGTCATAAATGAGGCCCTTTTTTAGCTTCATGGGGGAAGACCTTCAGGAAACCTCATCCCAAAATTGATAATACAGTTTATTATAGGAAATGAAAAGCCAAGAGGCCAGAATTCGGATATAGCCTCGTCAAACAGAGGTCTTGACAAGTCGCATGAGATCTCTGCCCTGAAACGGTACCACAAGAAGACAAAAAAGCAAGAAGTGTAGCATTTATCGACGACTGAATGATGTCCAGACATTGGCCTACATGAAATTTAGCACAAATAACTAATAAATATGTCATACTTTTTATTAGCACATTGTTTTAAAATTCAAGATGAAAACATCAAATAAAATGAGTTAAAAAGTTACATCAATACTCATTGTTCTATAGGTAAAACAGTTAAGATTTACTTAAAGGTTATGAGAAAGCCCACTCAAAAATTCTACTGGAGTGTATTCATCATATTTTTCAATAATACTGTTTATCCTTTGTTCACATCCTGGTACTTCTTTACTTGTCTTATTGTTATTCCGGCCATCACTTGTTCTACTGTGAGCTCCCACTCCGACTGTTCTTTTCGTATTTTTGCAACAAACCGACAAACGGTTGATGTTTTATAGACACTTTTTGTGAAAAAGATCTGTGCCATCCTTCAAGTGAATTCGTAGTTCTCGGGAGGCCTTCTGCCTGTCTGTCGTGTACATTCCACATTTCCAAACTAAACAATGGTCTTCTCCTTCCACGTTGCAAGGCTCCTATCCATGTTGTATCAAAATAGGTCAGAAAATCTCCCAACACGGCATCAATCTCGTCATCTATAGTTTCAAGGACCGCTCGGAAACTCTCAATGACTTGAGGAACAGGAACAAATGTCAGTGCTTGAATACTTTAAGTTTGCATTTGCTGGGTTATTATACCAAGCCTGCAGTCCTAGATTTTGTATTTTTCGCCATAAACACTGCCCAACGTGAAAGTAGCAGCTATACACATTTGCATTTAGAAAAATTTAATTTCATCAGTTAGAACATTACCGTCTTGTATTTGATCTGTACACTGTCGTCGAAAAGTACGTGCAAGGGTTTCTTTTTTGGGTAGCGCNACCGTCCTGTATTTGATCTGTACACTGTCGTCGAACAGTACGTGCAAGGGTTTCTTTTTTGGGTAGCGCACAAGCAGCATTAATAGGGTATGTGCTTAAACAATTTTGGATAACTGTGGATGTAGTTTCTTCCGAATCTCTCGCTCTCTTCTTTATCGTATTGACGGTTTTCAGCGCATGTAAACGTCCTGCATTTGGTGGATGTTCTTGTGGTGTCATAGTTCCATTAAGTTCTTCGTTAACAGTTCTTACTCTGCCTTTGCATTTTCCTTTCAGCTCACATCTCCAATATATGACATTGTCTCTCTGTCCACAATGTACGCATAGCCATCATGCACAAGTTTTCTCTTTCCACGAGTGGTTTGTGAAAATTCCATTTTTTTACCGTTATTAAAATATATAGTGTATTTCTTGATCATTTATGCTTAATTGAATTGTCGGCTAAACGTCTGTCGGCCAATGTCCTAGTACCGACTGAAGACCGCCAATAACAATTATAAGTTTACATTGAGACAAATCCAGGCCGTATAATCTGATGTTTAGAATATCTTTGGTCAAAGTCTTTAGTGTTGAATTGGATGCATGACTGGAAGCAAAAGAACATATGACGTGAACTTCGACATATGGAAAAAGTTCTTTATGAGAAAAAAAACAACACGTGCATCAATCGGGTTCAATCTTTGGGAGCAATATAAAGAGAGCATCCCTTAGTTTAACATCACTGAAATGAGGATCAAGAAAAGTGAGATCCAACATATGAGTCACCTTAGCGTCACCAAATTTTTCAGATACCCGTCTGAAAGCAAACGACCTTCTCTCTGAACAGAAGAATACTTTCCGGCCCTTACTCGCTGAATGCGAAATTGCATATCTTTGAAGAATGACTTGCACATGTCTCCAGGAACAATTGTATATTATTGAACGGGTTTGAGATGTCCGTTTGACAGTGACCGTTAATTAAGCGATGCCATCAAATGTGAAAGAAAAACATTATGGCTATTTATAACACCGACACCCATTTGAAGCAGGATATCTCCAATTAGGAGCGGATAAGTAGCAATTTTCGAAATCGAATACTACCATCGAGACTTCAGAAGGCGTACAAGTTTGCACTAAAAATATTATTGAAAAAAAAGGTAAAATCCAATTAACCATCCAATCAATAAGGGAAAAGATATTAATGAATATTCCTTTACACAGTTTCAACCAAAGTCATTAATGTAGACCATCAACTCCATTACTGTCAATAGTAAAGTTACATAAAAATTTATTTACGTGGACAGCGTTTAATCCATAAATCCTGGAGATTCCTAGGAATTCATGTTTTATTTATTTCCTAAAATAGACATCAATGAACCCAAAAGGATAACAAGGATTTGAATAAATTAGATTTTTATTCCAACAAACCGATAACAGAAAATGAAAATTAACTAAAACATTTTTCAAGAGAAGAAAAATGTTGACTCCTTTTTAGTTTTAATTCTTCAATCTCCTCAGCACACTGAGCCACCGTTCTTTCGATTCCAGTTGATTTATCAGCAAAGAATGCCTTAAAGTCATTAAGGAGGTCGTCAGTAGCCATATAATATGTGACACACTAATAAATGCAGACTAACAAATACCTTAACAGAGAAGCCTAAAGTAGACACTTGAACATAATTAGAGAGAAATGAGTAATTTTTCTTATAAAATTCCCAAAACTCAGACAAATTTTCCCTCCTCGATTTGAGTCCCTTTACCAAATAATTAATGTCTTGAGAACGAAACTTGTCCTATATAATTACAAAAGGTTACAGTCTTCATAAGCTCAAATATCCGTTCTATTCCGCCACATAACTGAATCCACCCCATTGATTGTATTAAATTAGATTTTGTTTCCGACCTCTCAACACGGTCTAGGAACTCAACCAGTCTATTAAAGTCATTATCAGATGCATTCCGCATTGCCGACTGGTAAACCTATTGCATTATAACAATACAACAACAGCAAGGGAAATGTTAGGGTCAACAATAGACTCACCGTTAGTAGTAATATCTAAGAATAGGTTATAACATTGAGAGTAAAAGTGATCATCCCCATACATTACCATTAACCCAAATATTTTAGCCCTAAGAAGACCCATTTGAGGATCTAAGTAATATTAATATAAAAAACCCTCATTCTGTTTTGCCCTCCACCCAACATGCTGATAAACTCCAGACATGAGAAGATTCCTCACATATTGAATGAATTTGTCATTGAGAGGAGTTCCAGACAAAATTCTGTCTATTTCACAAATCCCATTAGCCAAAACTCCCCAAATATTGACATGGTAGATATTCTTGAACTTTTCAATAAGTTTGAAGACCATATCAAAGGTAATGTACCCAGAAAAGGCCTAAAATCAACTAAACCAGAAAACCAAAGCGAATGTATCGTCCAATAGTGAAATCTTATCATTTTCAGACAAATACTGACAGCCTTCCAATAGCCTGGTGAAGAGAGCTTGGGAGTACTGCACTCTAAAGAATCCATGAACGCCCGCATTGACCTGGATGTAAACAAAACACTAACTTTAATCCAACATGAGTCTGCAAGGTAATCAATATTAAAATCATCACGTGCTTTATCAAGGACAACATATTTGATATTATCAGAAGCATGTTGAGAACAATATCCGATTGGAATCTTCCACAAAGTACCATCCTCCTCGTTTAGTCTGGAGGCTGTCTTAAAGGCCTCCTGTTGGAGAGTCAAAACCATATTTCCATTAACACAGGTACAATCAACCTACCATTATAACACAACAACCTTCACAACAGGGTACCCACATTGAAGAGTGAAGGTATTCATTATACCAGCCACATCAAAACGAGGATCACTAAAGGAATCCCACAAATTCTTGGTGACTGTGTTGGAATATGAAAATTCTGTTAAATATTTCTTTAGGGATTTCTTGAATTGCTAAAATAGTTATGGGACATTACATTCTCCCCAATAAAGTAGAACAGCATGGCTATTACTGAGGATCCCTTAGCATATGAGATATCATCAAAAATTTCATCAATCATGGCTGGGTCGTCAATGAATACCTACAATGCATCATACTCAGGTACCTCTACAGGATGAGTGTTCTTAAGTGAGTCACTTACCAGGGAAGTCATAAACTCCATTGTTAAAAACTGTGTTTCGAATTTATATTGAGGAAAGCATTGGGATGAACAGTAATACTCCATAAACGTGGCAAAACCTTCATTAAGCCACAAATCAGTCCACCAACCCTGTCATTATAGACTACAAAAACCATTGTGACCAGATTACCAAACCACATATGAGCCAGTTCATGGGCAACTACAAGTGTTACTAATGATTTTGTCCTGACAGAACTCTGATCCTCATTAACCAACAATGTGGTCTCCCTAAAGGTGACTAACCCCCAGTTCTCCATAGCTCCTGAGGAAAAGTCAGGAATTGATACTAAATCCAACTTTGGCAGAGGATATTTAATGCCAAAAAATTCCTCATAAAATGAAAGGGACTTTGTGGCAACATTAAGGGCAAACTTCCCCTCATCAGACCTCCCAACAGGAGTATACACTCTTATCCTTACTTTATTTTCACTAGTCCCCTCCACATAGTCGTAATGTCCTATAGTGAATGCTAGTAAATATGTGGACATGATCGGAGTAATCCCAAACTTATAGAGAACTCTTCCGTCAGTTTGACTATCTGAAGATTCGATTTCCTACAAATGACCAAAGAATAATACCATATTGGAGAGAACAATCCTGTCTTCAGGGGACACTACAGATAACTCGAATTGTGCTTTCATATCGGGTTCATCAAAACATGGGAAGGCACGACGAGCATCGATTGGCTCAAGTAACACAAACAACCACCTCAAACTGTGTGGATACACCAAAACAGTTTTCTCCATTTAATTTGTATTTTATTTTGTAGAGACCAGCCATTTTTTCTGAAATAGGTCCATTAAAAGTAATGAAAATGTTGGCTTGTCCTTTGTTCTAAAATAATAATAATAAGGCAAACAAGGTTATTTTGTAGAATTAGGTCGACAGTCTGGGCAGACTCATCAAATTTCCAGGAGGCATCAAACTGTTTACCATCTCACAGTAATTTAATAATCAAACTTTGTGTAATATAAGCACAGGTTATATCAATGTCTACAACGTTCATTCTAACCATTTTTGATGGTTGGGAGACATTTGACACAATTTCCAAGTTTCCTTTGAATTTGAATGTTTCTAGATTAGGGTCGATGTGGAGTTTGTATATGGATGGTAGAATTGTTCTTGGGAGTCTTGCAAATGAAGACATTTTTGAACAATAAGTACTAGGGATCGATAATAACGTGGAATATACATATTATTTTATTTAAGGTAAACCATTTATTAAACAATAACTAAATCAACTAAATTATCATAATTAATTAGAATTTTAATCCAATTTGGTGGTCTCGCCTATGAAAGGAGACTGGGGATTGATATAGTGTCTGACTGCATATGCTGCATGATTTTCGGCCTGAGAGAGTTTATACGCTCCACCCTCGAAAACGGAAGAGCGAATCTCCAGGCAGAACAGGCATATTCAAGTGTCGACAAATAACCTAAATATATAGTTTGCTAATACAAGCTGTAGGTGGAAAGGGGTCCTTCTCTATGATAGCCTTTAGGACGTTCCAATTTGAAGCCCTTTGATTAATACTTTTTCCGTGTGACTGAAGAACGTTATCAGAGAGTCGAATGTTACTCCAAGGATCATATGGATTCGCGTATAAGGAATAGGAATGTTTCCGAAAAGTATCTCGAGTCCACCTTTAAATCTCCTGTCCGTAGTAAATAGGGTGAACTGAGACTTGGATGCAGATAAAGACAGCAAATTCACGAATAGCCAGTCACACGCCTGGTTAAGGTGTGACTGAACCACCGACACAGCCCTGGAAGGAGATTTTTCCCTTGTAGCGATAATCAAGTCGTCCTCGTAAGATAAAAATATAGTGTCCTGATATTGATAGTAAGTAAATCGTGTAGAAATAAGTTAAACAGAAGATAAAGGGGAACCTTATGGGAGTAATCTTGATTTTGAAGTATTTTTACCAATCCAGACTTTACCACGTCGGCTAGTTTAGAAGTTTTCCAGCCATAACATGATGTTCTGATGTAAATTTGAATTAATTCATCAGCAAAATTATGACTCACATCGTCATATTGTTTCAGTGGCACTGCAAACTGTCATATAGTGAAGTCTCTTACCACCTTACGAATGACGTCTCTTTTAATGAAGCAGAATCTTTTTCAACACAATTCTTCCAAAGCATTGTATCCACAATGGTTAGAGTGGATCTCTTAGGAAATTATCCACATCTCATCTGTGTTGGTTGAGGAGACTACGAACTTGTGATTAGATAACGAATCTTCAAGATAGAGCATTTCCTCTATCAAAAGCAAGTTTCAGCCTTTTTTTAAGTTTATACTTCCGAGTTGCTGATGCATTCAGGTCTTGTCCTTCGAGGATGCATTTTATAATGTTGTACTCTTTAGTATTTTTATGGTAACTTTGTTAGGCATCAGGACAACGTGGTTACTTTTTTGATTTTATTGTCAAAAATTATGGTATGCCAACAAAAATTGGTGTAAATCTTTTATAAAATACTTTTACAATAATAATTATTACATAGGATTAATCTCTATTAGTAAAAATAAGTATTTTATATAAAAATGCACAAAATTATTCATAAACCTAATTATTGGTTAATTCGTTTTTGTGATATCACTCTCAGCGACACATTAATACAAGCTTCTCCAACACTTCTGACAAGGCGCAGCATCGGGCCAAGATGAAATCCCTGCTAGTGCGTGCTGGGATCACGTGATTAGTTAGTTTGTGTAACTGTGGTCTCGGTGTTATTATTATGGAGAATTGGTGTAATTAGTGAATTCTTCCATATATTTGGTATTGTATGGAAGTTGATAGAGTAGTTGTATAGACTCGATAAATTAATATGTCCCTGGGGTAGGTTTAATACCACAGACACCGTCGAGGCCACAGGCACGGGTGGAGCGTAGCAATCTAATAGTCTTGTCCACATCATAGGGTGTGAAGAAGGCAGTATGTGACGTATGTTGTGGACCAGTCATTTGACATTCAGAAAGATAGAAATTATTGTGTCAAGACATAATGTGACATGCTGGACAGGTTATTTGTAATCTTATAGCTGTCATATTTAGTCTTATTTCGATAAAGAATATTTAATCGAAAAGAGAACGACAATGACTATGGAGCTCAGATGAGTCAACCAAATTGGATGCCAAAGTTCCCTCCTTCTGGAAAATTTACAAGAGAATAACCGTTCACAATAATGATGAAAGGAAGATTGAACAACCCAGATGGGGGTTCGCATTATGGAAGAAACCTCGACTATCTTCAAAGCAAACTAGACAAAATCCAGGGAATCAATCTATTGTTATTAATCCCATGTGAACAGATGGATGAGTAACTAGAACTCTGCAATTACTCATTATTATTATTACCCCCAGGATCACTGGGTCAAAGAGAAAGAAATAAAAGTTCTCATCTAAGTGATCCCAGACCGACAAAGGAGAGGACGAGTCTGGCGGGGTCGAGAATCCTGAACAGCTCTTCTCATTGGACATGAAAATTTCTGTATGATTGTAGATAATTCGATAGTGTATGGATTAGAGGGCAGCTCGGTAAAATAGCCTCCTTTAAGAATTTCCGTTGTAATTAGATTAAGAAATTTTCAATGGACTGGATTTTGTGTTCTGGTCCAATTAACCTTATTGCAGTCTCCTCGATTTCGGATAGTTTCAATGAGAAGGATCGTGAAATCTGCATTGCCCACGAAGGACTTGCATACGTCATCGTTGGTCGGATAAATTGTTCATAAATCGTGGCAAAGCTCCCAGTTTTGTCTCTAAGTGTTTTTGAGAGCACTTTTAAAATTCTCATTTTCTTCAGAGCAGAAGTGACTTTGTCTCAACATGGCGGATAAAGTTGAGTCCCTGATCCTAGGTGACTTCCAAAATCCTTGGTGTTTTGTTAATAGGAATAGCTTGTTCTTCATAAAGATTTTTGGTTCGACACAGAGCTGTCTTTTGTAAGTGGTAAACAGCGTGACAGAAGACTGTTGTTGATGCGTCGAGTCTTCGCTTCGAAAGCCATAGTTCCAAGTTTTCAAGCATTTTTTCAGCGGACTGAGTCGCTGATTGAATGCTTCTGTCCTTGGAGGCAATAATGATATCGTCGGCATAGGAGAGGATTAGGAAGTTTTCATTACAGGTTTGTGGCATGTTGTTTATGTAGAGATTGAAGAGTTGGGGTGATAGTGGGGAGCCTTGAGGGACTCCATTTGGGAAATAGCGAGATCTTGATTTGATGTTGCATAGGAGAGGATTAGACAGTTTTCATTACAGGTTTGTGGCATGTCGTTTATGTAGAGATTGAAGAGTTGGGGTGATAGTGGGGAGCCTTGAGGGACTCCATTTGGGAAATAGAGAGATCTTGATTTGATGTTAATGCAGAGTACTTGTGCTCGTCTTCCATTTAGGAAGTTTCCAAGCCAAAGTTTCAAGTTTGAATGGATGTTGGTTTCAAATATTTTCTTTGTTAGGAGTTTCCTAGGGAGTGAGTCGAACGCTTTTGTGATGTCCACGGATATAAGTACTGTGTTCTGATGGGGTTTGTGGGAGTTAAATCCTTCCACAATGAATTGTGTGAGGGTTGTAAGGTGTGTTGTTGTCGAATGATTATCCAGGAATCCGTTTTGGGTCGGAGGTATTGAGATTGAGTCCTGTATTTTTTCCAAAACAAGCCTTTCAAGGATCCTTGAGACCGGACTTAGAATAGATATTGGGTGATAGGAAGATGGTTCATCTATTTGTTTGTTGGGTTTTCGGATAGGTCTGATTAGAGACTTCTTCCATATTTCAGGGATTGTATTTGTGTTGATGGATAGGTTGAAGATATAGGATAATAGTTCCAGGGTTAGATGACCTAGGTGCTTCAGTTCACATGTGGTTATGTTGTCTGGTCCTTTAGACTCTGAGTTATTGGCCTTGGATATGGCTCTGCGAACATCCTGACTAGTAAATGGGATCCAGTCATCGGAGCGTTTCGGTTCAATCTTTTTCAGGAATACTTTTTGTTTTTTTGAAAACTTCTTGTAGGATATAGACCAGGGGTTCTCAACCTTTTTAGCTCAAGGGCCAAATCGATAATTGAGTATCTTTGCGGGCCGCACAAAAAATATTTTATTTGATTAAAGAAAAAAGGCTTTATTACGTAATAAGAGAATCAATGTGAGACTTGATTTTGCTTGGCGTCTACTATTTTATCGAAACGAGGAGTAAAGTTCAAAGACGATGTACGTAAAAGTTGAATTAGGTGTTCATTAGTCAATCGATTTCGATGCTTACTTTTTATTCGCGTATGTTTACTGAAAAGAGCTTCACATGCATACGTTGATCCTAAGAGTGATGCATTTTTTTGATCGACCAAGTTCGGATATTTCCATTGTGGAATTCGACTCCAAAAATCCAATAGTTCACTTGACTTAAATAGCGCGGTAAGTTGTAAATCTGCCTGCATTTCAATTAGCTCCAGCTGATATACATATGGAGCGGTTGCAGCATCTGTTTCCATAGGTGACGAAAATATTTTCATAATAGGTATAGCTTTTTTAAAATCATTAAAACGTGTTTTGAATTCATCGATTAAGTCACTAATAACAGAGGTATATTTTTCATATGATCCATCTTCTTTGTGGTTTGAAAGTATTGGAAAATGAATGGTAACTCTACTTGCAATTTGTATTTTGAAAAGGTGTAGTTTTTCGATAAATGCAGAAACCAGTCCATCGATTAAGTCACTAATAACAGAGGTATATTTTTCATATGATCCATCTTCCCTGTGGTTTGAAAGTATTGGAAAATGAATGGTAACTCTACTTGCAATTTGTATTTTGAAAAGGTGTAGTTTTTCGATAAATGCAGAAACCAGTCCGTATAATTCATGACATAGTTTATTCTTACCCTGCAGAGAAGTATTCAAAATCGAAAGGTGTGTAGAAATATCAACCATAAATGCTAAATCCGCAATCCACTCCTTATCAGTAAGCTGAAGATAGAATATCTTATTGTCAATAAAATTTATAATCTCCGGGAGAAGGTCATAAAATCTAAATGCGATTTATTTAAAATTTATACAACCTTTTCAGACATGCTGCCCGACTCAACCATCGTACGGTTGTATGCATGAGCAAATCTCCATACTCACATCAACATCCTCGAGAAATTTCTTAAAATTGCGGTGATTTAAAGCACGAGAGAGAATAAAGTTTCTGTTACATGGTCCATTTTTATAGATTTTGCAGCTAAATTTTCTTGATGTAGTATGCAGTGATGCCAAATCACAGGACTCATATCCAGCTACGAGACCTTGAAACCCAGTTTTCCATCCAACCATAGAAGGACATCCATCTGTGGCAATTGAAAACATTTTTGAAAGATCCGAAGTGCCTTTTTAAGGCAATCACGAAATTCACGGAATATATCAGCTCCTTTAGTAGAACCATGAAAGTTACGTAGCGTGAGAAATTCTTCATAAATTTTAAAGTCAGGCATGACACCTCGAATATACACAGCCATTTGTTCTGTATCACTAACATCTTTAGTGATGTCAAGAGCAATAGAATAATGTACGAAAAAGTAGGATTCAGTGAGTAGCTGGCATTGAATATCGTCAGATATTCTCTCAATTCTCCGAGTAACTGTATCGTTGCTTAGCTGTAAGTTTATAACATTTTTTTAATTTCTGAAGAACAACATTTTTCAGTAAATATAAGGATAGCTTGCTTAATAAATTCTCTGGCATTGAATATCGTCAGATATTCTCTCAATTCTCCGAGTAACTGTATCGTTGCTTAGCTGTAAGTTTATAACATTTTTTTAATTTCTGAAGAACAACATTTTTCAGTAAATATAAGGATAGCTTGCTTAATAAATTCTCCATCTGAATACGGCTTCATATTTTTTGGTAGTAGATGACAAATTTTGAAAGAAGCTATTGTAGCGGATCTTGATGACATGGGCTGTTTAAACAAAGTGGTTTGTAGTTTGCGATTTGATTTCATAGATAGAAATTTGATTTTTCTTGATTCACCTTGAAATGAATCATATTCTGAAGAATGTTTCATATAATGCCTCTCGACATTATATAACCTAAGACAACGTATAACAAAATGACAAATCAGGCAATGTGCTTTGCCATTTTCTTCAAAAACGAAAAATTGTTCCTCCCATTCGGGGTTAAATGCACGATTTTCTTGAATAATTTTTCTACTTCTTTTAACACGTTTTCCAGACATCACAAGCAATATTAATTAAAATTCAATACAAAAAATATTCATTTTCTTCAAAAACGAAAAATTGTTCCTCCCATTCTGGGTTTAATGCACGATTTTCTTGAATAATTTTTCTACTTCTTTTAACACGTTTTCCAGATATCACAAGCAATATTAATTAAAATTTAATACTAAAAATATTTAATTTAAAAACAATAGTTAATATATGTAAAAATTTTTTGACAATAAAAAGTTTATTGTTTACAAACAGAAAGAAAAAGCACAGTTAAAATCCGGCTGCATTATGTAAAATATGTAATATTTTTTATAATTTTAAGCGGGCCCCACCAAAATCCTGGGGGGCCGCCGTTGAGAATTCCTGATATAGACGTATAATATTTTATCAGTGTAGGTTTTATGTAGACTTAGACTTTTCTCTCTGGGGTGGATCTTTTGATGTTTTTGATCCACTTCCACACTCTCTGCATTGGGGGGTTTTTACAGAGAGCCTTCGATAGTCTCGTCCATCATTTGCATTTTCTGTCTTTATGCTGTTGTCGATCTCTCTGTTCAATTCTCGTATTTTCCTGATGTTCTCTTCTGTTGGCGATTTTACCATCTTTAGATTATTTCGTTCTCTGATCAGATGTTTCGTCGTTGTGTTGAAACGTTTTGATGACGTTGGTTGTCTCCCCATAGGAATGTACTTCTTTTTCGCATCGTTTATAATNTTTTCCTGATGTTCTCTTCTGTTGGCGATTTTACCATCTTTAGATTATTTCGTTCTCTGATCAGATGTTTCGTCGTTGTGTTAAAACGTTTTGATGACGTTGATTGTCTCCTCATAGGAATGTGCTTCTTTTTTGCATCGCTTATAATGGAGTTGAACCATTTCATTAATTGTTCGACGGAGGGAAAGTGGGAAATTTAATAGTCCAATACAATCATCGACGTATTCCTTGAATCCTCTCCAATTTGCAAGGCTGTAGTTAGTTATCGTTGGGCATTGTCTTTTTATTTGTGACCTTGTTTTGACCTCCAAAAATATTGGATTGTAATCACTCCTGGTGTCATACTTCACTGACCAGTCAATAAGAAAGACCAAGGACGGTGATGACAATGAGATGTCGATAGAAGAAGGTTTATCGTTACGTCGAGTAGGTGTTCTTGTATGAGATGCAGGATCGTTGAGTATACATAGGCTGGGAGGTCCTCAATTATCATCTTCCCTCTTTTGTCGTAGGTTTGTCCTGTCAGCCACAGTGGGTGCTTCGCATTGAAGTCACCACAGATAATCACATCCTTCAGTGATGCGAGAGGAGTGAGTCTGGAGGCACTGGACGAGCAGGAACTCAACGGTGGGAGATATGCGTTGACATTGATAGTCTTGGGAATCGTACTTTGGTAACCAAAAGTTCGAGATTTCCATATCCTTTAAGCATAGTGTAAGCACTTTTAGTTAAGTCCTCAAACGGAATGCCGTTGCGGATAACTGTAAGAAGACCCCCACCAAGTTTGCCAATTCTGTCACGGCGAATTACTGTGAATCCCGGAAATACTGGTGTTGAATTCTTTGGAGAAAGTTTAAACTCTAGAATTAGCAGAGATGTTTCACTAAAGAGAGGCGTTCCGCAGGGCTCTGTCCTGAGCCCACTGTTATTCAACATTTTTTTGTCCAACTTCCCAATCTCGTCGGACCCGAATTCGAAATTATTAATATACGCAGATGGCATCCTCATTATGGACATCTCTAAAAAGTCCCGGGGGAATGTTATGGTCAAACTGGACATCAAGAACGCCTTCAGAGGGGAGGCTCAAGACATTCATTAACCAAGTGCAAGACTAGTATGACCGGAGAAGGATGAAGCTCTCGACGGAGAAGTCAAACTCTATGAGAATCAGCCGTGTAAGAAGTCATTATGTACAGCCTTACACGCTTGGAATACCAAGAGTACGTTTGCTCTGCTACTTTGGTGTAACAGTCGATCATAAAGGATCATTCCTGGAGGATATCAAGCTGAAGAGGAAAAAAGCGCTGTAGGCGCTCCTCTGCACACGTAAGCTGGTCGTCAGTACTGAGACCTTCCTCTTCATATTAATGAGAATAATTTTATCGAAGTTATTAAATGGATGTGAGGCCTATCCAGGGAAAAGTCTAGATCAGCTATATAGTTAGTCTTGGGCAGAAGACTACAAAACGTCCTAAGCATAGGAGGACGAAATTCTTGTCCCAGTGAAACAGATAGTTTAGGATTCGTGAATTCCGCGAAAGAACTCAGGGAAATTAAGGAGAGACGAGTAAATGTCCAGCGAGTAAAGGCGGACTTATAAAGCCCTATAGTAACTCCTAATCAGTTTATAGTTGTTGTTGTTTTTTTAATTACATTATTGGACAAGGATGTGTGCTCAAAGATGTTATTGACTTTCTTTTAATTAATAGGTTAAACATATTTTGAATACAAGACAATAATGAATACTCTAACCATAACCCTGATCCAAATCCGAAATGTTTATGCACTGCATAGAAATGGTCATTCCTGAATCAAGTTAATCAAAGAATGTTCAGTCATATTTTTCCATCATAAAAATGTTATTGAAACTGTTGTAAAAGATTGTTCAGTATGCAGGTATTCCTCTTAATGTATGAAATTAATATATCATTTGATTGCCTCTATACCAAATTAACGATTTAAGTGGACTTAATCGATGTCAAAAATTTGTGTACTTCAAATGAAGACTACAAATGGATTTTAATGCCCCAAGATAGTTTCTAATTAAAGTTTTTGTAAGACAATAAATGGGATAAACATTCTGTCGGCTTTCGAATTATAGGTTAATATCTTACATTCTTTTTTTAATATTTTCAGATAAAATCTTAAAACTCGTAATATTTTGTTATACTTTGTGTTATAAAATTATGAATACTTTTTTCTAGTTCATTCTGATACCAGTTTTTCATGCCTGTTGTTAGAAAAGCTACTACAAAGAAGACTACTAAAATCAAAAAGACTAACTCTGGAGAGGTCTTAAAGGAGAATTATATTGAAAACAATGAGACTACCTCTGGAGGGGTTTTAAAGAATAGCTGTATTGAAAATGTTACGCAATCATGGATGCCAATAACTCCCGTTTCCGAGGTGTTGACAATATCTCGATGATGGAACTGAAACACCTTAGTGAAAAAGCAACCGAATTCCTATCATACGTTTATACTCTATCTGTGAACAATTATATGATACCTTCTATATGCAAGAAATCCATAATTCTGCCAATTCGGAAGCCAAATAAACCTGCAAACGATTCTTATCGTCCTATTGCAATACTATGTGCGTTGTCCCGAATTTTAGAAAAATTAATATTAACACGAATCAAAGATATTGCACCAAATCGAGTATTCCAGCATGGATTCCTTGAAAATCATTCTACTACGACTCACCTAACAAAATTAAACCACATAAAAGGACCATAATGGCCTCAATAGACTTGAAGAAAGCATTCGACTCCGTGTCCCGGACACTACTTATAGAGAAAATTCCTAACATTTTTATAAATCCAAACATTAAAAAATGGCTGTTGAACTTTCTAAATGGAAGAAGAGGACAAGTGATGTTAGACAACATAAAATCTAAATCCTGTTTATTGCCGAATGGTATCCCTCAATGTTCACCTCTCTCTCCCCTACAACAATGACTTTCCCACCAATGATGATCCCGATACATTGATACTCTCATACACAGATGACATTGTTCTTGCGACGAGAGACTCTAACTATAAGAAGGCAGGGATAAAACTTCAAAGTTATATTGGTATGTTGGAACATTAATGTCCTTCCTGGAGCTCGATGATTTTTGAATCGTCGTCTCAAAAAATTAGAAGCCGCACAACTTGCTGCCTTGAAAATAATAAGAAAACCGTGAATAACGTATTGAATGTTAAAGAACATCTAAGGTGGAAAGTGAAGTCATTTCTACAGTGGGCAATGAAAATATGTCTGTCCGCTTTCACTCTCTATATCTAACTATTTAAAAAATGCGGGGAATCTATGGAGAATGAAAATGAACCTTGTTTTTCAGCAATTCTGTTGGATCTTCGAGGACCCCGAACGAGAATCAGAACCCGGTAAACCGGGATCACTTAATTAGTAGTTAACTTTTAACTTTTTATAATCCGGTGATCTTGAGGTAAAAAAAGAAATAATTGTCTACGTAATTCCAACAACCGTTATTACATGTTGTAGTAAGCACTTCCGCGTTGCCATAAGCACGCAAATGCCTAGGGTTTCGTTCATGCAGAACATACTTTATTTAAGTAAAGAACAGTTATTATAACTAATCATAGAGGGAGAACCAAAGAATACTCTTTACTTTTTGTTTTTTTTTCTTGTGTGCATGTCCCATTAGACTATCCAGTTCCGCAGTGAATTTCCACTGATGACGGCTTCACTCGTCAAGCCCTTTTTGCATCGTAGATGCGTGGAACCTTCCACCAGGTGAACAGCAGCGAGAATCGAACCCGTGACCTAAGCCACTTACCGCGACACTTAACCACTGGCAATTACATGTCTCAGATTGATTTCATTTAGTTTTGGAAAAATAAGTTCTTCGTCTTGGGACACAAGAGTAAAAAATATCAAATTGTTAAAATATCTTGATTTAAATGCCTTTATTATTCCCATGTCTGATGGCTGTACAAGTGACCTAGTATTTGGCAGAAATAATAGTTTAACATTCGAATAAGAGAAATTTTTATGACATGTTGCATTGTCTAGCATTAACAATATTTTTGTATTTTAACAAATCATTTTTTCGTTCAACTTGCACGGCCACATATTAAAAATGTCTTAAGTCATCCAAAAATTTTTTGACGCTGCATACATCACTCCATGGTCCTCAGTATTGAAATTTTTGAAACATCGAGGAGATTTATACTTTCCTATTAGCAAAGGTTTTAACTTCTCCCCAAGCGCACTGTAACAAAGAAGAATGATGACTCTATTATTTTTTTATTCCAGTACAGTTATCATTTATTCCCACCAATGATTTTGATGGATATCTTTTAACATATGATGTTTCATCGCAATTGAAACAATCTTAAAGCAGATTGACTACATTTCAAGATATTCGTTGGCTGTGTTTAATTCTTTAAGAGTAAAAATGGTCACTTAACTAATTTCTCTGCCCAACTATTCCCCCCATTACTTGACCACGTGTCAATCCGAAACAAGGGGTCTAGTTTAATCACTCTCAGATTGCTTCTATTAATCAGCGTTAATAGCCGCCAAAACAGGTAAATTGAGTATAACCCATGCCTCTTTGAATTCTAATAAAAAAGAGCGTCATGGATTAAAAAAACTGCGAGTACTATGGAAGAACGCAACAAAAACCTCTCGATCCTGTTGAAGTCTACCTTGATAACTTAATTAGAAGGTTTAACTCCTTATTTCTTGGTGTTGCCTTTTTGTGGGTAGATAATAAATAATAATGAGTTTGCCATTAAGTCTCTCACTCTCTTTTACATTGTTTTAATTCCATACATCCCTGAGAGAAGCAGATGTAAACATTTGACGACCTCATTGTGTCTTTGGACGTCATCACTAACATTTACTACACTAAGTGGGCAAATGATCAGTTGTCTTGTTGTTTTTCTTGCTATGCATAATTAATTAGTAAAATCAATGCAATAGAGAAAACCCATTTAATGAATTCAGTTTGTCTTTGAAAGCATAGTTATCCTCTTCTTAAGGTCGGATAACTCTTTAATTACGAATATTATTTCCTTCAAGTACACCCAAATAAAGATATCCATTAATGCGTTCCAAAGTCTCACTAATGATATAACACCGGAATCAGGTTTTTCAGATTCATCAAAAACGGACAATGTGTAAGAATCCCCTAGCAGCTTTCATCATTTTAATATATTACTTCAGAACAAATATCTTAGGATATTGCTTATAAATTTCTATCTTTTCCTATTTGATTAAATACACCAGTTATCCTTGTCCATCCTCTAATAATGTACTTTCTGCATCGATAACAGCAAAAACATCCATCAATTTTTGCGTTTCTGAGAGATTGTCTTTAGTAGAAAGGATACATTATTATAAACTAGTATATAAATCCTTAATCTCAAAATAAACAAAGGAATCATCAATCTCCTAAAAATTAGAATTATGAGGAGCATCGTAATCCATATACTCTTTCCTCTTCCCCCCATGTCCTTCATATTTATAAGTCTTTCCCCCTCCCCTATGATTATAGTCATCTAAGTTCAGACAATAACAACTTTTACGATGAGTCCTCCTTCTCTTAGGTGATGTCCCATCTCCCAAATAAGACCTCTGCAAACTCAGATTTGGTAGTGGTCTGTCAACATCAAACACAAAATTATTAAAGTATTTAACCTAAAATAACACCACCACTAACATAATCGCACAATCTCTCAATATTACTCCCATACTTCCTTTTTATGTGCTTATACACAAAGTCTTGACTCACAAAGAGTTTATTACTCAATACACACAAATACTTTCCTTCTTCAACCTTTTGACAATTCTCACTCATAAATTTATCAATTTCCCTACAATATCCGACAAAACATACTCTTCCTCATTCATCACTCCTAGTCTAACTCCCTCCTCCTCACTCACTCTGCTACACAATTTCCTTCTGTTCATTCTATCCATCCACTCGTCTTACATTAAACACACATTTACTTATCACATCATCAGAATAAACAGCATCCTTACACGAAAGTCTCCGCACGTGTATTACTGACATTGGTTGGGCAAAGGAGTACTCCTGTGTGTATTTAACTCCCCCATAATAGTCATATGAGTGGACTAGTCTTAAATATAGCAATATTTTATCCAATATCTATTAATAACACAAACACGTCACCTTCAACAGATCCTCCACTTCCAAATTTGACATATCCGACTCACCAGGGAGTATTGATTTGAGGATATCATTACATTTCCCCAAAATACTCTCATAATGAGTGGCAATTTCAGTAGCACGCATAATATCGTTTAACACCACTCTCCTATCCCACGTGGGTCCATCAACAATAATCACGGAATCCGTGGTGGATACTGATCTGAAAGCCCTGATCTTTGTGTTGTCCTTGATACTAAAATCCCCGTCATTTATTCGACAGATGAGCTTAGAGACAGAAATTCCAGGCTCAAACTGAAGGAAGACGTTGACCTTCCAATCATCCTTAAATCGTGGTGGTCGAATTTCCACCCTCTGGAATCCATTCTCCTTGCAAAAGAGCTCATTGATATCATTTCTGGTGACACGTGACGAAAGAGATGTTAGAAATACAAATACGGGGTCACAAATCTGATCATTCGATATTAATGAAATGTCCTTGTAATTCCCTGTTCTATAAATAACGGAAACTACGAAATGAGTAAGAATTACTCACTTTTTATCATAAATAAGTGAATATGCTTTATATATTTGTCTGAGAGCGAAAAGTCAATAAAATTATGATTTAAAAGTCTGTCGTAGAGATTTTTCATGTTATTAGTGTTTTCTGTAAGTTTTTCCCTGTATTGATCAATAAAGGCTGGGTGGTAAAGCTCTTTAAGCCAATCTTCGTCCTTGTGGGCTTTAAAGAATTGTTTTATGTGATTCCTTTGACTGTTATCCTTGTAGGAATTATATCTTTGTATAGCCACGTGCTCACTAATATCGTCATCTTGGGTTTTCATAAATAATTCAAAAGAGAGTATGCTGTTTATTGGTTCATTTTCTTTGTGTCTTTTATTAAGTTTTTCTGAATATTCAGGGCGAGAACGTTTACTCATATCAGATTCAACCAAAATGGGATTGCAATTAAATTTAAAAATTTATATTTGGAAAAATATTAAGTAATTATTTATACTCTTTATTTATACTTTATTAACTAACCAAAAACGTTAATATTCAACTAACGCCTTGTTTCCTGATATTCTGTTTAGCGGGAATATAATCCGCGTTGCTCTTCTGCTAGACTTTTAAGTCTGCTTGGAACAACGATGTCGATGTGGTGAATTGTTTACAGAAAAAGACTATACCCGCTGTCACGCAGACGGAGCTCCGGGAGATTTCATCGTCACACCATGTTAAACACGACTGTCATGAGAGCTATCGAAGACACCGTGTTGCTTTCTGGAACCCGTCGGTCTTGACAGGACTGGCGGCAATAGGCCGGTTGGCGTAACAACAATGCCATGGAGCCGAGGGAGGTGTCTTGCTTGTGATTCAACGTGTAAGCATACTTTTTCTAATGGGAGTTTGTTTAAGCCATCGTTGCGAGCGGGTTCCGCAAATGCCATGGAGCCGAGGGAGGTGTCTTGCTTGTGATTCAACGTGTAAGCATACTTTTTCTAATGGGAGTTTGTTTAAGCCATCGTTGCGAGCGGGTTCCGCAACAAGCACTGCTGAATATATGAAAAGGAGGAAGTACCACGGCACCGTGGGCTAGTTCGTTTTTTAGCCGATCTCAGTTGAGATGCCTGTAGTTATTGACCCTAGCACGTCTGAGTTTATCAGTTTAATCGGACAACTTGTAGGGAAGCGGAAGGGTGAACCTAGAATGATGAGATGGTCTTTCCAGAACATTGGGCTCTCGATTATGAATGGTAATTCGCATTATGTGCTCTACGCTGCAGGCCATTACAGCGGAAAATTTGAGGAAGCAGTGAGATGGTTAGTTAGTTAATAGCACTCCCGCGTTGCCATAAGCACGTAAAATGCCTAGGTTTTCGCTCGTGTCGTACACTCGACTATCCTCCCAGTCAGCCTGCTCCATCTAGCTATCGGTTTGCATTTACATATTTTGTAGAGAGTGTCGTTTTTGATAATCTGTGGCAATTTGATTCCCGAAATTTTTCTCAATTGATTTCTATGAAATGTGTCTTGTCTGTCAAGGTCCGTTTTTGATGTTCCCCATGCTCCCGAGTTATATAATAGGACTGAAGATTTAAGGAGATAAGTTTTCTACGAATCAAAATACTCCACATTTTTTTCAGTGCACACGATGCCAACATCTCTATGCGAGCAGTTTCCAGCATCACCCAAAAACGACCCGAGCCTTTTAGTAAACCTTCATTTCTCATCGATCTGTGTCGGTAACCGCTGAATCCAAGTTAACTCAGTTTTTTCTGAATTGATCTTCAAAGACCATATCTCCAGAACTGTTGTGGCTTTATCTACTACAGTTCTTAGAACCTCCACATCCTCAGACGCAAGGTGTCATCAGCATACATTAATTCCACAAAATGATTATTTAAGTGACCCAATTCTTTTCTAACGTCCCTCAACACAGCTTCCAAATAGATTGCAAAGAGAACTGGCGAAAGCGAGTCCCCTTGCAGAGTCCCAATCACGTTCGTGAATTTTTCCGAATAGCCCATCTTCACTTTCACTATGAGGCTCGTGTCAGCCAGCAAAAAACGCACAATCCTCTAACAGTCCTCATTAATTATGTTTTTGAAAACTTGCAGTAGTTTATCTCGGCAGACACAGCCGAATGCTTTCGATAAGTCGACTCCCAGAAAATACATTGTTTTTCTATACTTCTGACATATTGCCGTAACCACCGATGACTCCATACTATATCAGCAGTCGATCTTCCTGGTCTGAATCCGCTTTGAATGGTGACAAGTATTGGTCAACTGAATTTAATATTCAATGTTGTAATCGACAATGTTTTTCGTAAAGTGGTCAAAAGCACGATCGGCCTGAGATTTTCAATTGGACCTGCAGGTTTGCCAGGTTTTGTAAAGGAAGTAGAACTCCCATCACGATGTCAATTGAACAATGAGTCCTGAATATCTCGTTGAATATAAAAATTATCTTTTCTGCTAGCTGGGTTGGTGCGTATTTTAACAACTCCACACATATATTTTCATAGTCAGTAGCACTGTTGTTATTCAGACAAAGGAGTGCTCCGCGAATCTCGGAATCCGTAAACACATTATTAAGTGAGCGAGGCTGTCCTTCGAATTGTGTGATGGGTAAAATATCATCTCGATTGAACTGCTTGCTAAAGTGTTGGGCTATAACTCCATTGGTGACAATCTGGACTCACTGAGGGACCTAGCAAAGAACAGAAGAGCTTGGAGCAACCAAACTAATTCTCTTATATTTTTTGCTGCACATGCGGGGCTATAAATATTATGGCTCTCGTGAAAGTGCTAATAATAATAAGTCCAGCAGAACGGTTGGCGTTCAATACAAAGTGATCAAACTCATCTTGAATTTTTAAATTCGTTTTAGCTTACCCGCGGTTGAGTAAACGCACAGCCATAAATATTTTTGCACCTGAATGTAGTCTTTCCACTTCCAATCCTCGTTGGTTCAAAAATTTGACCATGATTGGAGCATATTCTTCTTAATTCCGTGTTGTATTTTATTCCGCAATTTTTTTAATTCGGATTTTCGTTCAGGATCACAAGTTTCAATTTGAAGTCTTATATCTCGTTAACGGATAGACAATTCATTGGCTGTCGAGTTATATGCTTCTTTATATCTTCCTTTCATAGTATTTTCGCGAATCCCAACTGTTTCTTCGGCAGCCGTCATTATGGCTTCAGAGATTCTCTTCCACATGATGTGGGGTAGGCCA
The DNA here is from genome assembly GCA_011109175.1 of Dicyema japonicum. NCBI lineage: Eukaryota > Metazoa > Dicyemida > Rhombozoa > Dicyemidae > Dicyema > Dicyema japonicum. The sequence continues at coordinate 1,115,639 of RDEW01000014.1, forward strand.
TCCATAGAAATATTGGATAGATACTGGTCCATTCGCTGCTGGTATCTCGTGAGGAGTGCAGGATTATTTACTAATTCTTTCCCCCTATAATCTGTGTTTTTCTGGAACGTGCATGATTCGCATATAATATTCCTAATATTCAACCGACAGACTACGATCTTGTGATCGCTATTTGTCAATGCTCCTCCATACGAACGGGAGTCCACTAATAATCTCTTGTGCAACTGTTTGCACGAGATATTATTTATTTGATTAACCATTTTTATTTGTTCTACAACCTACCCAGGTGGTCTTGTTGCACAGAAACAAATTGTAGGTATTACAAAAGTCGATCATAAAATTTCCAGAAGAAATTGATATCCCCTTCCGTGATTACCAATGCAACTTTCACCTCTGCGTTTAATTCCTGCCTTTGAATTCCAGTCTCCCGCAACAAAAATCAGCATGGACGAGCAGAGTTTAGAGTATACTTCCGATAAACTCATATAAAAATCATCAAGCTCATTTATAGAGGTTGATAATCTTTCTGTGTGGGGGGCATACACATTTATGACAGTCATAATCGATCTTTTATTACGTGATCCGATATTAATATCAATTCGGTCTGTTACCCTCCAAACTTTGAGTAACCGATCCACAAGTGAGATGTGCAAAGCCCATCCCATAATGACGGGAGTCGGATGGTAGTAGTATTAACCGGTAATTGTCATAGTATACATGTCGTTCCACTGTCACCTTCGTCTCATGCAGTCATGCCACACCGGTTTTGTATCTTTTTAGATCCGTACATAGAATGTTCTGTTTGTGGCAATTCCTATGACATTGAAAGATGTAATGGAAAAAAGCGTAAAGTGGATTGATCAAGAATACAATGAAGACATTACAATGAAAGAGGTGTCAACCAACAAAGTTACTAACCTGGAAACGATTCCTGATTGGATGTACACTGGGACAACTTATTTAATCCCAAAGCTTACAACCCCCACTCTGCTGCAGATTATCGATTGATAACAGTCTGACATCCTCACTCGAAACTTTTAATGTCACAGAATCGATAGTACTTTGCATGTTTTAAGTATTTGTGTTAAATATTAAGTTATTATTTATATAAGCCTATCCAAGATGAGGAGAAACCTTGCCCTTTATGAGATTAATCCAAGATTCCAAGACCAACATTAATCATGGTGGGATTACTTAATTTAGACAATAACTACTGTCCTCCTGTGATTACGGGTTAATAAATAATTTAAAAAATCAATATTTTGTAAGATATTATTGTAATAAATCAGAATATCCTTGGTTTTTTAATATTATTTTTATATTATTAATCAAATTATCAACCACGTGTTGAGGAATATCGTCTAAATATTATAATAGTGAATAACTGTGTGCTTGAGGTGATAATATATTACAAATATTGTCTATATTTACGTTTTCATTCCTTTGAATCAATTCTTGACATCGATTTCGAATGGAATCCTCCCACCCTGATGACTTTAGATCTTTTTTAATCATATCTTTCAGTCTAAAGTACACATTTTTATCAATACTTTTCAAGTTGACCACTATTGTCAAGAATAGTCTTAAGTCGTGTTGTCAAACCCACATGATCCATCTATTTTTAATTATATAATAATTAATTATAATTAAATTAAAATTATTAAACCAGAAAACATATAATCATATTAAATTCGAGAGAAACTGGTCGAGGATCCTGGAGAAACTAGTCCTAAAAGTTATTCGCCCTTCTCTCCCACAACCTACATTCCAACATGGCTTCAAGGAAGGATTATCAACAACCTCCTTCCTAACGACATTAATGAAGTTCATAACTGAAGGACACAAGAACAAGCCAAAACAAGAAAAATCGGTCATATGTACGATCGACATTCAAAAAGCTTTCGACTCTGTCCCAAAGAAGATCCTCATACGAAAAATATTTTTGACAAAAATTGATGCACCATTAAAGTTATGGTTAGCAAATTTCGTAAGTGGACGCCGAGGAAAAGTGTCCGTCGGAAACAAGAGTTTCAGATCGGGATTATTACCCAATGGTGTACCCCAAGGATCTCCTCTGTCACCAATCCTTTTTAATTTGTTTTTGAATGATCTCCCCGTACCTATGAATAATAATGACATGCTACTTTCCTATGCCGATGACATAGTTGTCGCATCTAGGGACGTAAATGTCATGCTAAAGAAAGACTACAAGGAATACTAAATAACATATATGGATGGTTGTGCGATAATCGACTAAATGCATGTTCCGAAAAGTCAGCATGAAAAAGACCCCCGTCCGTATAGAAAATACGTGGGATCACGGTCGGAGCATCGACAATAAATGGCCCGATTATTGAGAGATGCCGGGATCACCTGAATATTAGTTATTGGTTAAGACGGTGTTTCTTTGGCTTAAATAATAATAATAAAAAAAATTCAAACAACACCGGTGGTACTTAACTAACTAAACAGAACTACTCACAATTATAAAGAACGGTATACTTATCATTGGAGTCGACAGACCTCAAAACTTTTGGTCTCAGACGATACCATGAAGAAGATTACCATCAAGCTGTTCCTGTCTCTTTGGATTAATTTGATTAACTTATACATTCCACCACAAGGATTCTGCCCAAAATCCTACACCTCAAACCTACCCAGCTTCTCAGCACTAAAGAACGCTTTAATGTGCTGCTACCTTAATGCACGACACTCCGTTTAGTTTGCTTCATTGTCTTCTGACAGTCGAGGTGAGTTCATCAAAATGGTCTTAATCAAACCGAAAAAAATGAACCTTACAAAGAACTATTCTCAGACAAGCAGGTCTCAGAAGTTATCGTCGGATTAAAGAGCTCATTATTATTTTCAATTCACCTAAAACACCTAAGCAAATACGCAATTAGCAACCTAACGGAAATTTTTAACCTGTCCGTTAACTCATAAGGCCGGAAAACCAAAAAAAATCAAAGTTTATACATACAATCTCATTGACCTCTACTATATCAAAAGTGTTGGAAAAGTTGATTGAAATTACTCATTCCCTAACTCAACTGAATTTCCAACACGGATTCTGTTCTGGAAGATCAACCACGACTTTCTTATCAACGCTTTCGCAGTTCATTGCGGATGGATTCAACACTACCCCAAAACACATGCGGACAACGATGGTCTCGATTGACATCAACAAGGCTTTGAGTCGGTACCAAGGAAACATTTAATTGGAAAAATCTTTGATTCAAAAATTCGCCTTAACTTGAAGCTATGGGTTGTAGAGACTCTTGTCATGTACACATTAACAATATAAATAAGGTATTTATTAGCATTCCTTGTATTTATCTGGAATACAGCTAAACTGTCATTAAATCCTATTACTCTGTACATTCTCTCGTAAGATACTTGTGGATAGCAAAACCAAACCAGAAGTGTTCGCATTCAGGTTGTTTAGTGAATCTTTTCGAGGGTTTTCCAGAAAACATGTGTGTTAGAATACGGATTAAGACTAGAGACTTTGTTCTTTTTGGATTTCGTCAAATTTTTAAATAATTAAAGACAGATAATTCTTCCTTTAACATCAAATATATTATTGATTATTAAGGCACTTTCACGCAAGCCATAATGTTTATAGCCCTGAATGTGCAACATAGAAACAAGTATGCCAGTTTTAAAGGGGCAACATATATGCAAGTGCGTACCCAAAAAAGTTTGGGCAAAAGGAATCAAATTCCGGAGAATCTGTATCTATTCGGGGACCAAAAAAAGTGCTTGTTTTAAGCCCAAATAACACTTTTAATAATTTATTATTATTAAAAACCAAAAATCACGGACAAATTAAATAACTACATAGCCGTCAAATGATTCTGGCCGCCTCGAATAGCCATCTCATTCTTGCTCGGTGTTCCTCTAGGGATCCAACGCATTTCCGGATTGGGAGTGGGTTTCTGACTTTTTTTGGTGGTAGTAAGATTCCAGTTTTCTTCACTAATTCCTCAAATAGTGTAGGGTTTGGTGGTGTCTGGGAAACCCTTTGCAGAGCCTTACTGTCCATTTTTTGGAATGTATTAATTTTTTACATATTCGCGTTTGATAGTTTGGTTCCCCATGCAGCACACCCGTAAGTTAGAGACGGTTGAATATACTGCACGTAGAGCGAGTCCAAATTTGAGTTGAAACACCAATTATATTGTCCAAGGAGTGTTTTAACAAAATTTAGCTTTCGTTGTGCCTAAGAGATGACGTTGTCAATGTGTTTGCTGAAGGTCAAGAGTGGCTCGCATGTTACGCCCAGTATCTAGACCGAGTTGGTCGTGCTTGAGGGACCCCATTTGGAAGGAACTTGGGCACTGATCAAGTTTTTCCAGCAGTTACTCTTCCTCTTCTTCCATTTAGGAAATTTGCGATCCAGATTTTCAGGTTGTTTGGAATTTTTGACGTAAAGATCTTCCTTATCAAAAACTTTTTTGAGAGTGTCGAAAGCTTTTTCTATATTGATGGAGCACAACAAAGACTTCTGATAAGGGTTGCGTTTTAGGCCATCCTTTATGAAATTTGTAAAGCATGTAAGATGCGTTTCTGTGGAGTGTTTTTTGAATCCATGTTGAACGGGTGTATCAGGAAGGTATGGTTTGATTAGTTCAAGAATCAGCTTTTCCAAAAGTTTTGATGTAACACATAGGAGAGATGTTGGTCTGTATGAGACTGGTGATCCCTTTGCTCGCCCGGGTTTCAGAGTAGGTCGTATGTTTGATAGTTACCATATGGAAGGAATACAATTTTCGTTGATTGAAAAGTTGGAAATTTTTGTGAGGGCCATGATAGCATAGGGGCCTATGTTTTTCAAAACTATTGTAAGGATTCCGTCCGGACCATATGAATAAGTCGACTTTTGACCCTTGACCATATTCTGTACGTTCTCCACAAAGAGAACAATCGGGGAGGTGGCTCTTTTAGGTTTGAGGGCTAGGATGGATGGACCTTCGAATTTCTTGTGTGGGATGAAACTCGTGGAGAAGTAGTACTTCATAAGTTTGTTTAGGAAGATCTTGTTTTCCACTTCATCACGTGTGACCGGGTTGTCAGCGTTACTAAAGCTTCTAAGTGTTTTCCACATTTTTGTAAGGGAGTTCTGCTTGTTTAGATTGGACATGAGGTTTTTCCAAACCTTCTCTTGTTTCTTCTTTGCATTGTTCCTGATCTCTCTTTCTAATGTACGAATTCTCAATCTTGATTCCCAGGATTATTTTTGGAGGTTTTTAGGTAATTTTTTTCTTTTATGAGTGGATCGGCTCTGGGAGAAAACGTCTTTCTTGAAGTCAGTGGCCTTCTTTTAATACAAATTTTCATTCCCTCGCGTACCATTCTATTAAAATAGTGTAGTGCTTTATCGATGTTGAAATTGGATAAATGAAAGTCAACTAGATAATAGTCGACAAAATTTGAGAACTTTTCCCAGTCGACATTTTTGTAGTCTGCAAATAAAACAGGTTTTTTTATAATTGACACTCTTCTTTCAAACTTAATCATAACATGATTATGGTCACTGCTGGTCTCTTATAGCACTGTCTATTTTGTTAATGTTTCGATGTTTGGTGAGGCTAGAGTGAGATCGGGGGACGATGTCCTGTCATTCGCTCTAAAGGGAATCCTTGTATTAAATGTAGGGTTGTTTAATATTATCAGGTCATCCAGATTCGATAACAATTAGTTTCCTCCGACATCGCATGGTTGCTTCTTGAACCATGTCGGATGCTTTGCGTTTAGGTCTCCGCAAAGTGATATATTTTTGATTTGTCGATGTCTGACAGGGAGGCATGAGTTGGGCGGTACCACATACACATTCAATATGTTTATGCTTCCGATGCTTGTCTTGACTGAAATACTAATATATTAAAAGTTTCGTTAGCGTACGGAATTTCTTTTTTGATAAAGGTAAGCAATCCACCACCACCACCCAGCTAGCCGGTCGCGCCTGATGACGTGATAGTTTGGGAAAACGGGAGTGGAAGAAGACGGAGTCAGTCTTGTTTCTTAGAGTAGGCAAATGTCAAAAGGTTTCTGAGTTCGAAAATTTTCCCTTTCACTCCAATTATGTTTAGTTGAATCAAAATAATGGGTTTTCGAGGTCCAGGATTGGGGTTCACATCGCCGGAAAGCATTAGATGGGCTTCCATCGAGGCAGGAGAGAGAGGCCAGTGGGGAGACCGTCCAAGAAGGACATTCCTCTTGGATTGGACGTAGAGAATGGTTCTTTTATCTGTGAAGTATATTCCACNGTGGGGAGACCGTCCAAGAAGGACATTCCTCTTGGATTGTATGTAGAGAATGGTTCTTTTATCTTTGAAGTATATTCCACAGTTTTTGTCACCAGAAACGGCGAACCACATGAATTTGGATTTAGAAATTAAAAAGCTATTTTTTAAATTGATTTAATAAGCTTATTTGTTAATTTGGTTTAAAAATTTCAATAGCAAATGAGCCCTGATTTATGTGGAGTACTCACTTGACCAACATATTTTCATTGTCACTTTCATCGTATCTAGAATAAACGTGTTGTACCCTTTACTTCCATGAAATAGATAAAAAGGGGTTTTCTTCGTTGAAGAATGCAAGCTTTTATTATAATTATACACTACCAAGTCCAAACATGAAATCCATTCTTTATTTTGTTGTATAAAAGGTTTTTTTTGTAACCAACGAGTCAACGTTTGGTTACAACGTTCTACTTGGCCCTGGGATTGAGGATGCCTTGGACGACTAAACTTTTGTAAAATGTTAAATTCTTTGCATAAAGAATTAACTAGTTTATTTTTAAACTCTTTCCCATTGTCAGATTGTAAAATCTGAGGAGCTCCAAAACAATAAAAGATAGATCTTAAAGATGAACAAATAACAGTTGCTTCTTTTGAGACGATCGCTTTTGCAAAACAAAATTTGGAATATACGTCAATAACATTAAATATCTATTTAAAGCCATCATTGGCCTGGGACCATCGACTTAAATCCACCAAGTCCATTTGAAATATTTCTCGAGGAAACTTTGCTTTAATGTGAATCATAGGAATTTGAGCTTTTAAAGGTTGGCTTTGTGCACATGCTGTGCATTCGGAACATACATCACGTATAATGGATTTTTTGATGGTGAAATAATAATTGTAAAATTCTTTCAGTTTATTGATTCCATAATGATTGGTCAAATGCTGTTTCATGCATTCTATCTTCATAGTTTGAATATCGTCCTGAGCAATAACACGTTTATGAGCCTCACGTATAATGGATTTTTTGATGGTGAAATAATAATTGTAAAATTCCTTCAGTTTATTAATTCCATAATGAGTGGTCAAATGCTGTTTCATGCATTCTATCTTCATAGTTTGAACATCGTCCTGAGCACTAACACGTTTATGAGCCTCATCATTTGTAAAGAGTTTAGAATCTTCCAACAAGAAAAAATTGGCTTTCTTAATAAACCGAAATTTTTGCATTCGTGTAAAATTTTGGTCGATGATTATGCATTGTAGATATGAAACAATATCATCCTCTTGGCCAGTCCTGATCATACTTTTAATATGCATTTTTCTAACACAGATAAAAAATTTTGGTCGATGATTATGCATTGTAGATATGAAACAATATCATCCTCTTGGCCAGTCCTGATCATACTTTTAATATGCATTTTTCTAACACAGATAATTCGATTTATGAATAAATAGTGAATTAATTTTGGTTAATTGATCCATAAAAATCAAAGTGTAACGCTTAAAATTGGTGTAACCTGCATGGAGGGCCACACTTAATATGGACAGAATATATATTCAATTTAGTAGAATATGTATTAACATTTATAAGTATTTTCTTTTTTTCCTGTTGAAAATAAATCTTTCATTCTAAAGTTATAAATAATAAAAAAGATGACTTTTTACCTAAAGATATCAAGCACATAGTAAAACTTCTTGTGATGTTTATTGATAAACTTATCCAAAACCTGAAAAAAATTAATCGGAGGCCATTTTGAATGGGAACCCGTATTTCATATCCTTAATTCTCGGACACTTACACTCATATAACAAGAATTCTTGTTAACCGAATACACTTTAATCGCATACGTTTCGAGGTACTTCTATAAAAATCAATTCAGAGAGTTACTCGAACTCTCAAGATCCAACTTGGAGACTCAGGATTACAAAAATTCCCAAAACGTTCAAAAATAGTAATACTTTATCGGTAATGGTCCCAGTTTATACTTATAAGATCATAGCGTGCTAGAACAGGCTTGACCTCTAAAGGAGTTAGGTTGAGTTTATAAAAGATTGGTGGATGATCACTACCAATATCATCTAGCGTGATCGGTCATTCCAAAAATCTATGTACAGATTCCGATACTAACGCCATTCCCAAATAATCCCAGCCACTTGGAGAATAGTGATTCGGGGTCGAGGACGTCACAACGGAAAACCCAGAAAACACAGACATATCCTTTAAAAACCGGTCGTCTCTGTTTGTCCCCAAACGATGTATCTTTCGAGTTTAAGTCCTCCAAAAGGACCAAGAACGGTGCATTTTCATCATGAAAAAAACTCTCGATAAGATAAGGATACGACGATAATTTTTAGAATATATTCTTCCAATTTTCATCCACATATTTTCCACTCGTACTTCCAGGGAACCAAACTCACACAATTCTTGGAATATGATCTTCAGGTTACGAACCCTTAGATTTAGTCTGTAGAATAAATATGTACCCGTTCTTGCAACCAAACCAGACTTCCATTTAAAATCAAGAAAACAATATCCCTCAAGTTGATAATTATCCTCAATCTTTAACTTCGTTTCATTAACAATTAATATATCAATTGGTGGATATACACAATCTCAGAACGCCTTCTCTTTAAGGATCGGCCGTTCACAGCAATAATAGTAAGAACAGACTTCATGCTTATAGAACCTCTGCCTCTCCAAAAAAAAGAGGGCCAACAGGTTCCTGACGTGTAGTTAACAAATATAAACCAGTTTTTTTAACAGCATTTGTCAATTCCAAGTCTGCAACTAGGTCTTCCACCAGATAAGGAGTACTGACATTATTCCCTTTGTTCATGTAATTGGAAACAATGTTTGTATTCTCAGAGGTTCGGGTAATATCCACGGTCTCATTTCTGAGTCCATTTGGTTGAAAATCACATTTTATGGAGTTTGTAGATTTCCCCAAACAATTTCAACGGTCTCAGCTTTAACCTACTTAACGGGTCGAAACACCTTCTTAGTCATGTCTTTTGTTCTTCTTACTTCAAAGGCACCCTTTGTTGAAGAACAACCACCATAACAAGCCAAATGACCAACTGTCCCACAGTTAATGAATTTCCTTTCACTGTCCTTAGCCAAACAAGAGTTCATGCTGTGCTCTCCAACACAAATTAAGCACTTTTCCTTGCAGAAATTCGCAATGTGACCGAATTTTTGGCATCGGTAGCACCTAGTTACCGGTTACCTGTACCATTAAAAACGAACTCTCTGGAACCCAAAAACCATCCCCAGTCTAACAAGTGACGTGGCTTCCGCCCTAGACTTCAAAGTTCCAACAGGAAGACTGTGACCGTCCTTCATGAAACGTTTGAAATATAAACCAGGTCGTACAGTTTCTGTANACCGGTTACCTGTACCATTAAAAACGAACTCTCTGGAACCCAAAAACCATCCCCAGTCTAACAAGTGACGTGGCTTCCGCCCTAGACTTCAAAGTTCCAACAGGAAGACTGTGGCCGTCCTTCATGAAACGTTTGAAATATAAACCAGGTCGTACAGTTTCTGTAAGAAAAAGATTCAAGTGATCATCTGAGACCCAAGAAGGGATTCCCTTCACAACAAAAGTGGAAGGATATAGGACGGAAGTGGTAAAAATATGCCATCAATACCAAATGGCGCATTCAAACCAAAATAATCGACACAAGCGTTCATATCCACTTTCGATGCAAATTCAAGTGTGAATATGGCTGATCTCCTTAGTGTAATTCGTGCCTTACTGGCAATCGCTGAGTTTGAAATATGTTAAAACATTTAATTTGTCCCAAAGCCATGTGTTTAATTTCCAGATTCACTCTAAGTGAATCATACGTCAAGTTAGACGAAGCAGCTTGCCCCGACACAACATCCTCATAAAGTTAATTAGTGGGTATTTCATTCCCCTTCGTTGATTTAGACTTGGCTGCAAGTTTTTCTTTCATTAGCCAGTTTTCTTTCCTCGGTTGTTAATGCTTTCCCAACTTTTCCTATTGTCGAAATTTTGCAACGCAATTAAGAATTGTGTTATGGAGTATTGGAGAAAAGTTTTAGAGAACAACCAAAAACTCTTGTAATCAAAAAGACTTTGCAAGTAGGAATAGTTTGACAAATTGGTTAACCTTATATATGAGTAATCACAATATTAGAATAAAGACAATTATTAATAAATGTTAATTAGCCTTAAGTTTCCTAATAGGGACGTAATTTAACTTCCAAAGGGACTCCATCATTATGAGGAGAGGAACAAAAATCCAAACCGAGTTGAGAAAGACAAAGTAAAACCAAAAATAAATAGGATCCTTCCTATCCATGCAATGTTCAAAGTCATCAAAGTACTCAGTTAGAAAGTACATAGTGGTCCCATACAACTGAAAGAGAACAGTCATCAACTGAAATACATACATTTTTGATATTTTAAGGGTAGTCATCACAAAACAGATTAAACATAGAGGACCGACCACATAGACAGTGAATGATTCAATAGCTAAGACTGTGACGTCATTTCTAAAATATATTGATTGGGTAACGTGAGGTAGCGAGAGTCAGAAATGGAGTATTCCTTCCCTAATTAATTATAAAATAAGCAGACATAATTGTGCCATCAGTGTGTTCTGGCTAATGATAGAGTCATGGTTTGTGACGTAAGTCATCTCAATCACCAAATGAGTAAAGGCAGACAACAGAAACCACACCGCTTTGAACTTTCCAAAGCAGGATAGACGACAGAGTTTTGCCAAACCCAACCCAATCAAGAATATCCCCAAATATAGAGCAAACAGATATGAAAGAAGTTCATATCTTGGCATTGTATTAGGCACATAGCCTTTCAGTTGATTAAAATATTCCATAAAACAATGTAAGCGTGTTTTAAATTTAAATTTATTGAACCAAAAAACACAATTAAAAATATGTTTCCTTTATTATCTTTATTTTATTTTTATTATCTTAAACATGGCCCTCCAATTGACTCAGTTACCAAAGTATATGATCTCGTTGTTGCTAAGATCTTAGGAGGCCCGAGATATGAAAGAAACCTCCCCTGCTGTGGAGATTAATCCAGGAATTCAAAACTAACCGCAGGAAAAGGACTGGTATGGACACCGGGATCTCTTAGTTGTACGATAACTTTTATCTTCTTTCTCGTGATTTCGGGGTTAATAAATTAAAATAATTAAAAGATCTTGGGAGGCAAACGAATCGTGTAAGAGATATTAATCTAGTGAGTCTTAGGTTCTGTGTTTAACCAGAAGGAAATTCCAATATAAATAAGGTTTTCCAGACACACCATCCAATGTGGTCTGGAGTAAGCTAGGTTCCAGTATTTGGGTCATGAATATGAATAATACCAGAATTTAACACATTATTAGTAGAATTAATGTAAAATTATGATAAATTGTTAATTATTTCATTAATTTCATTTTCATCAATTTTTTCCCATTTACCAACATTTTGGTTGAGATTATTAGTCCAAACATCGACAATGGTGGTTAATTCCTCAGTGTGATTAAGAATCCGTCTTTTCTCTAATATATTTTTGTATTCACGCATCATTTCCCCAACAAATACAAATATGGGTTTGACAATAAAATTTATAAAACTAAGTTGTGATTTTCTGATGACTGTTGTTGATCTGTCACACAAGGGAGAACAGGGAATATTCATAGACTTTTCAATATCCCCCTAAAATCACAATTTGAATAACCTGAGCAAAAAACTCATTGACTATTTTTCTTGTCCACTGAGTGTGAATGTCCCAAAGTTTAGTTGGATGTCCTATATCAGCTGTATGCAATAATACTGATAGTACATCAAATTTTTTTTCACTAAAATATAATATTTTATTTTACAAGAAAGATTCATTCCCTTGTGAGTAAATTTGTTTCATATTATTTAAAAGAGTAAAATGTGTGGACATATCCGTAGAAATTATCATTTTTATCATTAAAGCTCTGATTTGTCTGTGATTGTAGTGATAGTAGTAACCTGTATTCGTTAGGAGTGAGTGACTCAAAAATATTAGAATCATCCATTTTTAATAATTTAAATGTGGAAGAGAGGTGATAATTTTCAAGTACAGAAATGTCATTGTACATAATGGCGTACTCTGATCTAGAATATAAACAAGTCCTCTCCCCTGTAATTACGTGAAAGTTATTAGTCTTCCCATCGTGTTTATAATCATGTGCTAAAGCTGAGACTAAACATCCGAGAATCTCATAATTCGTCATGGTTTTCTTAGATATTTTGAAATATTACATAAAGACCAAAATTATGAATCATTGAAAAGAGGGTCTGAGCCACATCAGCAGCATGAGTTGAATTATGGTAAAAATTATTATGCACTTCATACCCGTCAGTCAGACTGGTTAAAAAATTCACTAACTTGTCATATCTTATCTTTTTATTTTAAAATTAGACAAAACTTTGAAAATACTTCTTAGATTATAAATTTCAAAAAGTTTAAGGCCAACAGTCAAGAGTTCCGTTTGTTTTGTCTTCATTCTGAGACCGAAAATATCAAAGTTCCATGTTTGAATATTCTCTACGTTAACTATGAATTACTTTTAAATAATTTTCAATTTCAGGACTAAACTCGTTTACCTTTTCTCCAAAATTAAAAATTCTCTCTCTTAGTATAAAGTTACTTTGAACAAGCAATCCCGGTCTTTATGATCATTGCAACCTCACGGAATTTGAGTTTTATACTTCTGGGATTCAAAGTAGTGGAGTTCATAAATGTTTCCTCAATCCATTTGGCAACTTGTGAATCATTTTCAATCAAATCTGAATTAATATTGTCTGATCCTCTTTAATTATGTAAAATATAACTTTGGTATTTCATGTAAAATATCAATGCAGTCTCTTATATATTTGAGACTATCTAATAATTCACATGGTTTTATTTCATTGTGAGTAGTCTAAATAATCAACTGTTCGAGTCTGTTAAAAGTTTTAATTAATTTACCTAAGACTGCACACTTTAAGTGATTCCTTTGTCCCTGTTTCTGGGAGAATTCGTCCAAATTCCTGAATTTGTTTTGATAGTACTGAGAGTTCTTGAGAAGACATTGATTTAAGCGTCATAATTATTCATATAAAATTAATAATTACGATGAATTGTTAAAAATATAATCAATCAAACCAATTACTTGAAAAACAATTGAATATTATTTTTAAGGTCAATTATTACATCGATATACGTCATTATTCTTTATTCAGACTGTACTTTCTCATTTCTATCACTTTACCAGTCAGGTTCTTAAAGTGATCTCTATAAGGTTTTCTAGTAACACTAACCAACTCTTCACACTTTCTCTTTGGTTAAGGTCATATTTAGAGGATATATGACAATGAGTGGATTTGTATATTGACATCTTCCTGTCAGATGCCAATGTGCCCCAAACTCAAATTTCAGCAGCATACCAGCAACAGGCACTCATAATACAACAATACAAAGACCACGCATGTACAGCGGGTATATGTTTGCCGACCTAACCTGGACATGGTTCTCCCTCAACACTAGATGATACTAACATCCAGCTCAGCTAACTTTTCAGGTTCAAATAACAAGCCCATCATAGTAATTAAAGAGAGAATTTCATGTTCCTTATATTTAAGCATTTTTGCTATTCGGCCTGACCTTTCCTTCATTCCAACCACAACTGATTTCTCTCATTCGAGACTATATAGATTTAAATATTAAGAGTTACAAGTGACCAATGTTTGTAGTGATTGCAAAAAGTTAACAAATATATTATATTCGATATTGCCTCAGTTTAATAATAATATCACTTATCAGTAGTAGCAATTATGTCATCACAGGCAATTAATGTCTACAATGTAGTCCACATCACAAAAACGTGGTAAAACAACCTTATTAATTTTATTAAAAATATTTAATATGACTTAAATTAATGTTTTTTAATCTTTTTTGAAAATAACCAATTTATTGTAATTAATGACTTTTTCACTTTAGTTACCTCAAACTCACCTTTTCTCTTACGATGACAATCTCGTTATTGGAGTGAAACAGGTCTCTTTACCTGAGGAGGCAACAAGATCGGTACAAGATGCATTAAACCTGGTGGGTTTTTTCTTCGTACCGCCTAAAAGTCTTACCAGGTAAATCACATATAACAATGTTCATCTTTTTACAAAAAGACAAATATAATGCCATTAGTGCAGGACGATTCCCAAGACACAAGGCGATCAACGGAATTGTCAAGCGAGCCCTGGAGTCTGCGGGATACCCAGCCATACTAGAACCTGTTGGTCTGGACAGAGGAGACGGAAAACGTCCCGACGGGATCACAATTTTCCCATTCGAAGAGGGGAAACCTTTGGTCTGGGACGCTACTTGTGTCGACACGCTTTGCCCGTCCAACATTGTCGGGAGCGCGGTAGACACACTGTATTCCGCGGAAAAAACGATGATGGCAAAGGAGAAGAAGTACGAAGCGCTACGCGACCGATTCGCGTTTTATCCGATAGTGGTCGAGACAACTGGAGGAATAAGTGGAAAATCGCTTCGCTTCCTAAAGAAACTTGGACGCTTAGCTACACTAAAAAGCCACGACGCACGTGAGACCCGGTGGCTACTCCAGTTGATCTCTGTTGTAATCGTGAGAGGCAACGCAACGTCGATAATGTCGGCGCGGTCCACTTTGGATGGATGGCAGTTTTAAATATGCTTTACTAGGGATAAATTAACTGATTACATTTATGCCATTAGTAAATTTTCATCATTTTCCCATTCCCACAAGGTGACGTCCCTCTATCTTGGGAGTCACTGTTGACTTGCTATTACCATTCACTTATCAAGTAAACCTGGTGGTTTCAAGGATCCAAAATAAAATGAAAATACTGATAGCTTATCATCTTTCTTGTGGTTTCCATGTTAACAAGTAAAATTAATTAATAAATTTGGCTGTTTCCATTGAAACCTTCCAGAGAAATTTTTCGGAACAACCAATCGATTCCCCGAAACTCATTACTCAGTTTCGATATCATAGACCCAAACGATCTTAGAAAAGAGACAGCCTTGGGCCCGAAGATTCCACTCTACGACAACGGGCTGAATCTGGCGGAGAGGCTGTCGTATTTTCTTATTTCTCGGATGCATAATAAATTAAGGTAATTTCCCGATAGCAGATCTTATGATTAGAGCACATTTTTATCACAAAAGGTTTACTCTAAAAATTTCAGAAATGTTGCCGCAAAGGTAATTGGCTCGTGGTGCCCAAGCGTACATAGTGCTTTTTAATCCTTCACTGTTGGTTCTTTATATCATTGCGAAACATAAAGCGTAGTGTAGGACTATTCATGCATTAACAGCAAAAGATATGTTAGACTACCAATTTTCAAACTTTTTCATTTATCTTTAGCAAAATTTGGAAAAAAATATTACAATTTGTAAGAAATGCGCTCTCAATCGTTTTTTTGATTGTCTTTTCTCATCTTTTGCTATCAGATGGCGAGTCAGAAGGTTAGCTAGTTGGATTTAAGAATCCAAGAATTTTCGGCTGCGACAGATATGAAGATAAAGCGTCTTCCAAAGTCTTGTATTTATATTTAAAAGTTTCGCCTTCACTTAGATTGCTCCTGAGTGAGTAGCCGTTAGTACAAGGTTAAAGAGGGAGAGACGATAAACACATGTGGTGCCCGAACTTGGTAAAAATTGAGCAGAGCAGGAGGCAGAATTTTATTCGTGTTGAGTCATTGTATAAAAGTTTCCTGAGTTATGCGCATGGAAGAGTCCCGACACTCTCATTTGTTGATGAAGAGGTGAGACATGGATGTCGATGTTGATCCAATGTTGGTTTGATCACTTCAATAATATTCAAGGCGGATCATCCCTATCTCGTTGTTTCCCTAGGTGTCCAAAGTTATCATGATTGGTAGTGGATCATTTGTGGTCAATCTGGGTAGTGTAGGATATGATATGGGAAACCGATAGTCACATCGACCGAAGAAAGAAAAGCCAGAGAGGCTAGTTATAGTTGTAAAAGAAAACCAATTCATTTAAATCAATAACTTACGTTGGCTTTAGCAATGCCTAGAGAACTAGAATTTTCTATATTAACTCACAATGATGATCTTCAAAAAAATCAAAACTGAATGAAAGGGATGTTAAAACCGACTAATTTATTCGATATGCCCAAACCTTGACTTAATCATAAATTTTGTACAATTAAATGGCCTCAAGGGTACTGATTCAGTGTTTAGGTTTTTTGACAATTTTTCAAACAAAAATCCCTTGAAGCTAACCTCTTTACCGATCGAAGAAGACGTGTATGAATCGGATAAAGTCTATTTCCCGGCTTCTAATGGTGTTCCCTAAGGATCCGCATTATCTCTTTTTTAACCTACACCGGAAAATGATATTCTCACTTATCCATGATCTATTCGCCTTATGTTGAAATGTGATCACAAAATGCGAAAAGAAAATACACTGGAATATTTATCGAAGCTATGGAACATCAAAACTCACCTTTTTGTGGAAATTATCTAACCGTGTAGTTCTTACGTACGCGCCTATGGGATCAATTCATTTCCAGGAAATATCAAAATCGAAGCTTGTCAGAACAGTAAATTCAAGTTACTGAAGGATGGACTTTAGGAAAAGGTCTCCTTTCCAACACCTATAGAGTCCCTAATCCGTGATAACCGAAGGGCGTGTCCGTTAAACCACGGGAATCTGCCCTATACGTGCTTGTGTTGGCTTGAGCCAAGATAAAGCCTGGAGCGTGTCAGATTTGTAAAATTAATAAATTAAAATTCGAAAATGTTAATTTAGAATACAGAGTTAAGATTTATTAATGTCATTTTGTGTTGGAGAAACAAAACCATCCTCAAGGGCATACAAGATATCCTCAATCTTGAGTGTTACCAACTCCTTTCTATCACAACGTTGAATTAGTTTTTCTATATCCTTTAATTTGTTTAAATAAAAGTTTCTCTCAATGGTAATAATCTCCATTTCCTCCACCAATTCACTGACCTTCCCCTGTAGCTTCACTAATAACTCTTTATCTGAAACTAAAGAAGTATTAGATTTTATAATTCCACCTAAAATGCTTGCAAAGCGTACTTTTAGAACGTAAATTTCCATTCTTTAATTCTAAAATTACACATTTATATTAACTGTTGAGAATCATTGGAGCATTTATTTTCGTAAGAGAATATTCTAATTTGATTAATAACTACTTTTTATGTGTTCCCGTGAATTATAAAAATCAAACATATTATAATGAATATTTTTCCTTGGTTTTGCATGTTCATAAGGCATGCTTTTATTTAATCGTTCCTTTACAGCATCGTACGCCTCCACGTCGGGAGAATAGTTGGCGAGGAAGAAGAGTCGGAACCACTGTAAGAACTCATAATTGTCCTGATATTTCCCCCTTGCCAGATTCTCACAGTTTATATTCAAAAATTGTTTAAAAGTTAAACCTTTGAAATTCCTAGGGATTTCAGAGAAGTTTGTAAAATTTTAAAATTAAAAATAAATTCATGTTCAATTTTAGCCTCAAACTTTATTTTTCTAATGTCAATAATGTCTATATTATTTATTTATTTTACTTTTGAAAAGCATGTCGATCAGCTGACAATAAGCAGCCCCTGTCTTTAGTTCTTGGACTGATTTAAAGGTTGACCCCAAACACGTGTTAATCCAATTTAATAATTCAATTCGACTTGTATGATTGTAATTATTCATTAACACATTATTCGCAAATTGAGTAGGCATCACTGATAAAATAGTTGATAATTTTGATTACAAATTTATTAAAATTATTATTTATATATTTATTAAAAATATTATTTATTATTTTTCTTTTATTTTATACATTCGGGACACTCCTTTTTACTTGTAGAAGTTAGTCTCCACAGTTCTTTCTCGGTGTATCCGGGGTTAGTAAATAAGTCTCCACAGTAATATATAATTTTATCATTT
Source organism: Dicyema japonicum (assembly GCA_011109175.1). Classification (NCBI taxonomy): domain Eukaryota; kingdom Metazoa; phylum Dicyemida; class Rhombozoa; family Dicyemidae; genus Dicyema; species Dicyema japonicum. The sequence goes on from RDEW01000014.1 coordinate 1,133,862, forward strand.
TTGTTTCATTTTCGTCATATTTTTAATAACTCCACTTTATATGACTTATTGTGGTGCAACGTCTTGAGTCTAGTAATCTTATTTTTAGTTTTCTATATGTGATTCCATATTTTCAGGAATTTATATTGCACAATGTTATGACTAACTCATATCTTCAAAAACAACGGTTCCAATTTACCCCCACTTAGTAAACATTTCCGAATTATCATTTTCAATGTTATCTTGTATGACCATATAACCCTATAAACCCTCTCAGTCCTTATCTAATGGAAATTAAGGATACCGACTAAACAGAATATTCTTTGTTGGAGAACCATTGTTTGACATTTTTTAAAAATAAGCGAATTCGAGAAGGGAAATCTCAACGTGATACCTTAATCCAAGCGAAAACAATTGGATAAAGTAAAAAAGTATACCCTGCATTTTTAATTTAGTTGACAGGAAAATATACAAAATTTGGAAATATTGCTTGCACGCTCTGTCGACTATTTTTAGTTGAAAAAAATATCGCGATTTTTTATGTAAGAATCTATGACATTGATTTAAACATGTACATCCTTTGTTAGTCAGTATGTCTTGGAGGTTTGATCACCATGGAAACGAGCGAATGTTTGTGTGATTGGGAAAAATCAAGATAAAATGCAGATAATTACTAATTAACCTTATATATATCAGAAAATTTGAAAAACCGTTTTTAATCGATTATATGATATTATTGAACAACATAATTAATTTGGATTCTTTCGGAACCGAGGCAACGAAGATTATTTTAGAGTTTAATAATATTTTTTCAAATTCATGAAAAAGAATACCACACGTGGTTTAGGGATGAGAATAAAAAAGTAATTAAAGTATGTCAAGTTAAAGAAAATAAACATAATATATCATTAGGTATTACTTTGAGACTGACATTTCGATAGATGGAAGAATCGTAAAACACAGATTGGCGTTCTTTGGGCATGTTGTCCGCTCTGATTCACTGGAAAGAACCATTATGCTGAGCAATATTACTGGGAAGAGAAGATCTGGCCGACCGAGGACTCGGTGGTTATCCACGGTGAAAGACGTCACGGGAATGCCTATATCAAGGCTACTCCAAATTGCAACGGATCGGGGAGAGTGGAGGAAACTAGTTCATGAGATCTCCAAGGGTCGGAAACGACTAAATTGGACAACACAACATAGGTATTACTTTGCAAACATCATCTTCCATTAGGATGTCCTTAGTCGATTACCCCAACATGTTATCAGTTTCCCTTTAGCCGTCCAACCTATATTTATGTTCTATTGCCCTCAAGGGTCTTCTTGATCACGATGGTCGAAATATAGATCATCCTCACAATATTATCCCAGATTAGTATTAATTATATCACATAATCATTAATGATAATTCACTCACATCATATATGTAGCTTCTCTACTTTGACATGCTTTAAAGACTGTTGGGTGGTGATCCCAACTTGGATCAGTGACCATTTTCTACAATTTATACAACACAGACATTACCATTATGCACTTTTGTTTTTGTGGTTATTCTCTTATCCACTCTAATAACATCTATGGAGTCTCATTAACTACTAGGAATTGCAGACTTAGTTTTCAGTTTTTGATTGCTTTATTAGGCATTGTCGACACAAGTGCAATTGTATTACCACTTTGTTATGCACAGATGGTTACTGCTCAACATTCTTACTTTGTTGGCAGGCGATTGACAGTTTTCTTGATAATATACTCTATATTTTAAAAATAGATGAAACCTTGAGTCAGAATTCTCTGTAATCTGAATGATTAGTTATAACCAATGGGCATATCCAATTACGTAAACATTTACATCACTCAAACAATTGAATAAAAATAATTGGAAAAGTATTAGCTAATTTTTATTGACTAACTTATTCTAGACTATACATAGATATTATGTACATTGAGTTCATATTCTGTTGGTTATATGTTTATTGGCTCATTCTACTATTCTATAACATGAATTATCTATAGTGTTCCTCCACCACCCCTGACTTATAACCATGCCGTTCCTTTCTCAGGAGAGTTTGCAGAGGCTCTCTTACAGAATACATGGGATTTTGTAATTTCCAATGCCCATCACTAAACTTGGTTTGGCTGCTCGCTGCGAAAGATAGTCGAAAAAAACCATCTTATGTAATTCAGTTCTAACATGGTGAGAGAATGGTAGCAACGTTACTCCTATTTTTTTAAGATTTCCGTTTCGTGGAATTTGCTTTTCGTTTAGCATAACACACAAATCTCCAATATGTGAAACTAAGGTGGTATCCAATTATCAAATCGTCCGCTACGTCAACTACTGATTATTTCCATCAAACAGCATAAAATCATCATCACTTATAGAAAATATTTTTAGTTCATGGGTGATTTGTTATGAGAATGATTTACCATAGTGAAATGTAATTTTACATTTATAGGTTTTATCTTTCCACTTTGTATACTATGAAACTCGCAAGTCCATGATACAAAAGTCATGATTCTGTCATCAACCAAATGCTAAATTATTCCTATTCTGTTGATGCATTGAAGAAACTATATTACGCTTCAAAGAATAGAGGGACGCCTAAACTCGTACCTGTCGGCTTATTAAAGTGGCTTCCGCAAAGGGAGATCAACGTCAGATGTTACATGGAGCCACAAATGGAGAAGTGCGACTGTTCAAAAATTTAAAATAACGACAACCATTATGGGGATTGATATGTCAAAGGCCTTTGATTCCGTCAACAGGAACAAGCTGCTGCAAATACTGGAGCACTTCTTGGAGGGCTCAACGATTAGGATGGTCAGGACATTTGAAACGACAATTGGTACCCCTCAAAGAGATCCATTATCCCCGATTTTGTTCATTATTTATTTGGATGCAGCTCTACGAGACTTGAAGCCTCATATCGGAAAAGGAACGAGAATAATAGCATATGCGGATGACGTGGACTTTATTTCGAATAACAAAGATTGCACTTTTGGAGAAAAATGCCTGATAAAATGGCTGAGTGGTCATTAAAAGTAAACACAAACAAAACCGAAATTACGGAGCTAAAAAGAAGCAAGGAAAGGACCGAGGAGCACTGGCGTAGATCAAAAAAATTAGGATCCCTTCTCGGTGACACCGAAGATACAAACGAAGGAAGACACTAACTAATGTCGCTTTCAACAAAATGAAGAAGACCTGGCTTCTGCACAAAGGGCTTGACCCTAAAACTCTAATGAGAGTATACAATGCCCTAGTGAGGCCAATCCGATTATATAATGCCGGTACATGGGCATGTACAGGGCAGGAACTCGAAAAGTTGAATTCTTTTCACAGAAATCATATCCGAGCACTCCTTTCTTCCCGAAGCTTTTTCAAATCTTATACAAGAGAACAGGAACTGAGCCAATATCATGTGATATTACTGATTCAAGATGGAGGCTCTTTGGACACATACTCCGACACGATATGGGGACCCCTGCCAACACAGCAATGGAGGAGTATTTTGTCTTAGAAACTTCTCGTTTCCGCGGCCGGCCGAGGACAACACTGCCGGTTATTCTAAATGAAGATCTCAGGAGGATTGGAAAGTGCCTTAAAGATGGGGATGATGTAGATATGCTATGGAACATGGTAACGGATCTAAAAAAATGGTGGACGTTAATTAGATTAACTTTTCGTGTTGCACAGGTTTTGTCATGATCTTGGTATCGCGTATGTGCCTATAATAATTCTTAATGTTCCCAATAAATTACTTTAATGTCTTAATTTTTTTATATTTCTCAAAATAAGATATTATAGAATAAAACCACTCATATTGAGTGTATTACAATTTCTGAGTTTGAGAACAGTTCAAATATTAAAAGGATGCTTTCTTTACTGTAAACATCTCTTATGTTCATTGTAAAGCGCTGTTTCATAAACTGACTCTTTTTGTTTGCAATTATGTTTTGAGAGACCCTCATATGCTTGTTCTCATCATACCCGTTTATGGCGGTAGTCGGGGACAACTATAATTATGCAAACTTGATTACATCAGACTTTCTATGCAAGTTTTCGATCACCATGGGGGATTGACATGATTTGAAGAATTTTGGGATAAAATTCATCTGTGAAATATAATATTTCCTGTTTATGAGTTTTCATTACATCTTCCAATTAAACAGATTGATTTGGATTTCACAATACACTTAAAATTGATAACTTGTTATATGGACTCTATGATTAGAGCTATAGTAGTCTTGTGAATCTTTCCCGACAATTCTGAGAACACCAATTGTATGAATCCGACACTGCCTTCCATGGGGTTAATGACATGAGAAATGATTACTAAGAAAAAAANCCTGTTTATGAGTTTTCATTACATCTTCCAATTAAACAGATTGATTTGGATTTCACAATAATTGATAACTTGTTATATGGACTCTATGATTAGAGCTATAGTAGTCTTGTGAATCTTTCCCGACAATTCTGAGAACACCAATTGTATGAATCCGACATTGGCTTCCATGGGGTTAATGACAACATGAGAAATGATTACAAGAAAAAAAATAAACTAGTCCAAATAAGTAGAAATGAAAGAGAATAACATAATAACACGTTAGAATGAATAATATATCAACCATCACTAATTAAGAGTGTCTCTCACTAAATTTTGAACTTTCTTTTTAAAAAGGACAATATCATCTCTGAAATCCTGAGCAGCCTGAAGATTAGCAGGACTCTCCGTGTTAGGTTCTAAACTTAATAATCAACCAAACCTGATAAAAGAGAAACAACAGACAACAATATACTCGATATTGACTGAGCAGCACACCAACGTTCCTGACTCTTCTCATAAAAGTTAGGATCATCCCCCGGTGGGTGAAGAATGGACACACACACTCTGCCATCCTCATAGACAACAGTAAAAATCATATATTACTGTTGGGGTGGTATATCGGCGTTATAAAACGTAGCTCAGGAGGTTCAATTGGGTACGCACTTGAAAATTTGAGTTGTGCCTTGAATATTCCGTCCTCATAGCACGTACCTGCTGGTCCTCTACTAAATAGAACAACTAAGATGACATTATGACGACGTTCCACATGAACAGGTTCTCGTCACTTTCTGGCTCAGCAAATATGTTTGGCACTTGTTCCTGTCGCAGTTCTACATTTATAGGTATATCATTATTTTTAATATAATATCATCAATAGTTACGCTGTAATTCTAGAAATAAACGACGTCTAGCATGCATCACTAAACAGATCTAGAAAGTACTAATCGACAATATATTATTCAATTTATTATTTTTGGTTAACCACATTAAATTATTTATTTTTATTAAAATTCATAAAAAAGTTAATTAAGATAGGATCACAATATCATAATTCTAATCTATTCAGACAATCTCAATATTGTCACTAAGGATCCACCATACCATACTGTATATTGACTATCTGACAATATTTTATCTGTATTGGTACCCAAATCTGAGTTTACCTTCTCTACAAGCTGTTTATTCATTGGCGATATCCACATCACATCTACGAAATGGCATCACTTTCGACAACTTAATGACGTTTACTCGTCACAGCGCGTAGGTCACGGGGCTTCATAGGTGGTATGTTTTTAAAAACATATTGCACAGAAGACCTACATCAACAGGTTTTATCTTTAAATCATTGTTTCTGGGCATCGAAAAAGCTTGTTTCGCTTGGAAATTCCTCCCTTCCTTTAAGAAGTATGTCACCTCATTCCAACGGAAAACATAAGAGGATCAATTAGTACTTTATTTTAATAATTCCAGCAGAAACAATGATCAAGGTTTCCCGATAGCGATTAGGAAAATATATGTCCTATCGTGGACAGAAGAATAAATTAATTCAGATCACTCTCAAAATCCTTCACATCCTTTTAAAAATAAGACACCATCCAAACGAGAAATTTATTTGAGCTAATCATGGACTACTTTATTGATTGCCAGTGAGACTTTCAAAATAATTAACTCTCTTGAACATCTTGGACTAGGAGTTAGATTATTTGGAATTTTGCCCAAGATACAAGAAGCCTTTCCCTTCAATCCAGTATTCCCAAACTAACCATAGTAGAAATCTTGGCATGGGCACTGGGATCACTTTATTTATTTGATTATTTTCTTGTGGTAAAAAATAGAACTCTTAAATATTCGAAATGTCATAAAATAGGCCACTTGAAGAACAGGTTGTTTCCTCAATAGCTATCGAGAAACGCTCTCCATTCAATAAATCAAAAAACCTAATGCTTCCGAAATTGTAATCGAATTAGGGAGAAACAATTTAATCGCTGAGGTGCTGGAGAGCTATCCAGGAGTGCTATACTGAATCTACAAATTGTTAAAAATAGAAGGCGATTGAGTACAAGTGTCTAAGATCACAATTGGTTTTACTTTTCCTTAACTTGATTACCATTGTTTATTGTTGAGTTCTCTATGAGGGAAACAAATATATTTTTTAATATTATTCGACAATTAATGAAGTACTAAACGTTACTATTTGAACGATTAAACTTTGATATAAAATCAAATTTAAGCATCGCCAAGTTTTCTATATATAATAAATATATACTCTTTTCGTCCTCTATTTTATTGCTTAAAATAGTTGTGTTTTCTAATATAACGTTCAATTTTTCAAGACATTCTCTAAAATCAGCATTTAAAGTCGACACATCCACCATATTAAACATTAATATATTTTTTTAATTAAAATTAAATTCATTGTAATGATATTTAAATTAACTATGATTAGGCTAATGCTGCACGGGTGAGATTATAATAATAATACGCATGTTGCTTACAATCATAGACTAAACTAATATNAAACATTAATATATTTTTTTAATTAAAATTAAATTCATTGTAATGATATTTAAATTAACTATGATTAGGCTAATGCTGCACGGGTGAGATTATAATAATAATACGCATGTTGCTTACAATCATAGACTAAACTAATATATCCTTCCTCCTTACGGGGATCTTTACCAGCCATCCAAATGACTTCTACGTCCTCCTCAGACTGTGGGTCCGCCGCTTCGCATATGTAATAATTTCCCCGTTCTTCCAGTATCTCAACACGTAAAAGATTTCGCTAGTTGGTGTCTTGACTTTGACTCCATTTTTGTGCTCAACAATAACACTTTCTAATGTTTTTCATAAAACCACCGATTG
>RDEW01000014.1:1152068-1162497 GCA_011109175.1 Dicyema japonicum
AATCCTATTTTCTTCTTGTAGCCTCATATTGACGATATTTTTTTCAGTGCACTCATAGAAGAATTTTCCTACGAGTAACATCTTCAGAGTTTCCTAGAAGAGAGCCCACGTTCTTTTACCATCTCCATGACTCGTCCAATCTCCGATCATTACTTGTAAGCGTTGTATCTTCGTTTTGTCGGGATTTACGGATAAGAACCATTTCGAAAATATGTGTGGGAGTACGCTGAGCATGTGCTGAAGTGTTTGAGTATCCTCATAAACAAAATCCAGATCGTCCGCATAAATAATCTCGTCATGGTTGTTTCCAACCAAGGCCCTGAACTCTCTTAGTGCAGAATAGATGGGCAACTAGATTTCTTTACTTTTGTTGATAAAGCATAAATTCGGTTCACATGGAAGGGTAGCAATGGGTACAACGGAGACACAAGCTGTTCTTTGTAATTGCGGTAAACGAGATCATCCTTTGTCTTTCTTGGTGACATAGGAGTATTATATTACCCCCAGGATCACTGGGTCAAAGAGAAAGAAATAAAAGTTCTCATCCAACTAAGTGATCCCAGACCGACAAAGGAGAGGACGAGTCTGGCGGGGTCGAGAATCCTGAACAGCTCTTCTCATTGGACATGACATCGGCTCAAAATTTCTGTATGATTGTAGATATTTCGATAGGATGATGGTTCATTTATTGGTCAGGTTTTGGAATAGGTTTGATTAGGGACTTCTTACATATTTCAGGGATAGTATTCGTGTTGATGGATAGGTTGAAGATATAGGCCTAGGTACTTCAGTTCTCATGTAGTTGTGTTTTATGATCCTCTGGCCTCTGATTTTTTGACCTTGGATATGACCATGCGACATCCTGGCTAGTAAAGAGAATCCAGTCATCGGAGCTTTCGGTCCGAATCTTTTTTAGGAATACTTGGTGTTCTTTTAAAAAACTCCTTGTAGGAGATATACGTATAATATTTTATCAGAGTGTCTGGTTTTATGTAGACTTCGACTTTTCTCTCTGGGAATGAGCTTTTGATGTTCTTGATCCACTTCCAGGCTCTCTGCATTATTTTTCAAAGTGATCAGCTATGATGTCTGTGCGTTCCTGGTTGTTGTAAATGGTTCTTCCGAGTTCGTCATGAACTTTTAGATTTTCGGATTTTTTCTTTTGCGCTAGCTTCTTTACCGCCGTATACATTTGCGCTCCGTGCTTGTACTTTCCCACTTCTTTTGCAAGGTTTTGTAGCTCTGTTTCATGGTTTTTCTGGCATTTTTTCCTGATTTTTCGCATGATTTTGTTTCTTTGGATTTTGAACTCTTTCGCTTGGTTGTGGGTGTTCATGTATTTGATATATAGATTCTTTTGTAAATGGGAGAGGTGATCTATATGTGGGTATTCCTTTGAAGGTTTTGGGAATTGTCCCAATCGTGTGATTAGCCGCTGATTTTATTTTGTTTACGAGTTTATTCTATAAAATTCCAGCAGGTAGATTGATCGGTTCTATGGTTTGTGATATTTTAGCTGAATAGTTATTTCTGTGGACAGGATTGTTTCTTAAGAGTTCGACTGCGTATCTAACTTCTCTGTCTGTTTTTGACTCTGTTAATCCAAAATCTTCTCTTTAGGAGAAGTTTGATTACCAATAGTTTATGGTCACTCGATGTTAGCGTTCCTCCATATGTTCGGGCATCTGAGAGTAGAGCTCTCTGTGATAGTCGACACAGAATGTAGTCAATTTGGTTATATATTTTGATTACATGTCCATTTGAGTCTCGGTTTGATTGAACTGGTGATGTGGTTCTGATTAATTATGTCTATTTCACACATGATTAATGATCTCTTCACACTGACGTCATTCAATGTCCGTGGATTGAAATAAAATCAGTCCAGATCGTGATTTCAGTAATTAATATTTGATCGAAATTAAAGAAATAAATTGACAAATTTGGTATAAACTTTTAAATTTTAATAATTTAATTAAAAATATATTTAAATTTGTATTCTGTGTGTGATATGAACGAACAACCAGATTATGGTGGATTCAAAAACACGAAAGGAATACTGAACATTGGAAAGTTATATCAAGCAAATATCCCTAAATTTGAAATCAATATCCCCGAAAATGGTAGAGAGGGACTTGATGACTCAATTTGGAGGCCGACAAGTAGTGTTTCATCTAAAGAACGTATGTCATTATTATTATAACAGAAAACGAGTACATTGAGTTGGCTCTCAAAACAAGGAATCTAAATGAAGAGACCGCCTTGGAAATTCTGTATAGATTTAATTATGACATAAATTTGGCGGTCGGGGATTTGGGAAATCATAAAAATTCAAAAACAAAGTGGAGTCGGGAAGAGATAGAATTATTCAACCAAGGACTTGACTTGGTGGGAAAGAACTTTGTAGCACTGAAAACTAGAGTTGGTGACTAAATTATTGTTTTAGTTGAAATCAAAGACTGTGAGAGACCTCGTGGAGTTTTACTATAGTCATAAACACAAGCGACTGTATGATAATGACCAGGAGGGTGATAAAATGCATGCATTCTTTGTCATATTAAGAAGTTCAGTCGAGAAGCCTCCCAAGGCAAAGAGAGGAAGAAAGCCAAAGACTGACATCTCCAAACCCTCTATTGATTCGCAGACTATATTTGATACCCTTTCATTGAATTCTTACGTCTCTACGATTGGGCAGATTACAGAGGAATGCAAACGACTCTCAAAGGAGGTTTTATATTTTCTGATTGAAAGATCAAACTACACAAAAGTGAATTGGACAGGATTAGTCAGACTGAGAGATTTGATGTTAAAGAATTCAGAACTAAAGTATTTTTTCATTTTTATTCCAGAGTGATCAAAGAACTGAGGATTGGTCCCCCAAGGACGTTGCTTTTGCTATGAGAGGTGAATAATCGTATTTATTAAGCCTTCTCCATTTATGGTCATGATTACGAGTCAATTGCTGGAATTGTAGGAAACAAAACAATACAAGATGTTAGATTTTTTGTTACTAATAATTCATTTTTTAATAAATAATTTGTTTTCACCTTTTACCCTTTCTCTTTGGATTATTTTTTATTAACCTTTGAAATGTGGTTATTTCTATTAATAAGGGAAGATTTTACTAATAAAATTCAACAGATTTGAAAGTCAATCATCATTTACTACCCAAAGAATCACTTCATCACTAGAAAAAGTCAACAGAGTCCTTCCATCCAACCCAATTCGTACATCTCTGAGTTGACCTTGATGACATTTATTTATCGTTGCAATAACTCCTTCCTTGTAGATTATCAGTTCATCTAACAATATTCCCATATTCAAACCAAACGTTCCGATTACCAGACAGCCACAACTTGTCGACATGCACGTGGCATAACTCGGAAGAGAAATTTTGAGGATAAATTCTTTTGTTTTATAGTTTACCAACGCAAGTTCAGGCAACTCCGTATAACAACTCACAAAGATGGTCAATTCTTTCCACACACGTGCCATACATGGAGGGATTTGATTAGTCTATAATATCGACCACTAGCAAACCGACAAGGATGGGCCCATAATCCTAATCATAGAAAGGTGTTCAATCGACTCGCCCAAATCAGAAGAATGAAAAATCCACACATTGACTGTCCGCTCGTTACTGCAACTCACAACAATATTCCCTTCAATCTACCACTTAATGATAAAACTACAGAGGAATCAAAGTCAGAGATCTTCGAATTATGAGTCTTATTTGTTGAGATCACATTCTCAGTAATCAAAGAATATATTTTGACTGTTCCATCAACAAATCCAACAAAAACAGCCTTTCCTGCAAAATCATTGGATAATATACCAGACTGGTGGAACTTTAATGTTGAGACAGGCGATTCCACGCACTCAAATGTTTTCTTGATAGTCCTGGTCTTCATGTTGAATACCCTCAAGCTATAGTCGTCGAAGAGTACAGCCAAAAGATTTCCTTTCACTGAAAAGACTGCAAATAGCACGTTGTTCTACAATAAAACTAAATATTAACTGATTGGGGGATTGACAACTCCAGTTCAAGTTGGAAGGTATCCCCCTTGTAGAACCTGATCCTTCCGTCAGTGGAACAAACTGAGAGGACACCCTGAGTGCTACAGGCCGCTTTGATATGAATAGGTGAATCCCTAATACTCGGTCGTGTTTGTTTGAGTGATGACAAATCTATGACCACTTTATCCCCCAAATCATTTATTAGAGCAGTCTTAATAAAAAAACAACTAATACATATTTAGAGGAGATAAAAGAAGACACGACTTGGAAGGAAACTCTCGATTTAAACAGGGGAGACTCTGAACCAGAAAGAGGAATACTCCAACTTGCTACTTCTCCTCCACAATCAACAGAAATCAATCTACCCCCAACCACACTCAAATTGACTATAATATTCAAGACTTCTTACCAATCTTTTCCACATGAGACCTCCACATGACCAGTTTAGTATTACTAAAAACAGAATAAACACAAATGTTCCCATCCGAGTATCCACAACAAATAATTGTGTCATTAATGGGGGTAATCGCAGTCAACTCGGATTCCTATATTAACCATCACCAATTACATCTTCTTTATGGAAATTCTGTGACTGTAAGCCTCCACTAACAGAGCATGTAATCATTTTAGATCCCTGGGAGACTACAACCTGAGTTCCCATAAGACAGCAAGCCAAAATTTCTTGTTCAAAGCAGATTTTAGTAATAAATTCATAAAAGAATTTTCCCGCCTTCAATACATGGACTTGTTTGTCCACTGAACACAGAAGTTGTCCCCAATCTGTAGAATATTTCATAACTGTATAGTCTGTAGTTTGACATTATACATGAATCTCGAATCTGTTCCCAAAAACAAGCCCAGTTATGTCATGGACAATAATCCTCCCTAAAAACAGTGCCGCAAGATATTTGTTATCTTTACTATATGTGAGAGACATAATATTCTCAGTTCTATCCCCTTCACTAAACAAATTCCGTATAACCGTAAAAGAAGAGTTGTTTCCCACTTTCTATTTGTTCGCAAATGAGCCAATTGTTTTGTGAGTAAATCACTGTTTCTTTTACCAAAACAATGGAGTGTTTGTAAAAATTTCCAAACTTGACTCCATTTAAAGGTTTAAACTGAAATATCCTAATGTTCTACCTTATAGTTTGAAATCTCAGTCTGGACACCGATCGAATGTCTGGGATATTCAGGTGGGAAATCTTTGTTTATCAAATGGTTGTTTTCTGATTCCTGAATTTCCAAATCAAGACTTTCCTGAATACGAGTTCCTTTCCTAAAGTCAGACATGCATGTGAACGGAGTTTTGTCGGGTCTGATATGGAATTCAGGTGAAATATCCCAGAAAATGACTCCATTGTCGACAGTAAAGAGCCTTGTGGAGTCAAATAAGTGCACATATTTAATGTCTCTCGGTTTTACGTCGACTTTCTAACATAAAAATTCAATAAACCAATAATTCTATGAATTTCCCTTCATTTAACTCAAATAGGATAATAAAGCTTGAGTGAACTATCACGATTTTAGTACCAGTATCATCAACAGAGGCAACCGTTCTCCCAGAATCTGGCAAAACTGTTGAATCTATCAAATTGCCTTCATATTGATCAATGAGGAGCAAGACATTACTATCCGTGGTCAGAACAAGAGCATCCTTGCAGAAAAGAAATAACTGAGCATTGAATGGTTTATTCAGGGAGTGACCAAGACTGGTAATATCAACACATAACAGGTTATTCATTGTCGACTCCTCAATCACCATAATTGTGTTTGACTTTGTTATATAAGCAATCCTATTGTTGCCACGTGTTAGTGAATATATATATCCATTGAAGTAGTCATTCGGTAGAACACTGATTGTTAGTGAACGCTTAATGTTCCACTCAAAATCGTGAACAGCAGTCTTTCCATAGGCTGAGACTGAGCACAGATGTGTTCCTTCCATGATAAACTGGAGACCGATGATCTTAGAGTTGTGGAAGCTGTCAATAAGTCATTTAAAAACTTTATTTTACGGATATCCCCTTCCTGCCAGTCAATAATATCGACAGAACCATTAGTAAATCCACAGGTTATGATCCTCCCGTTTGGGTGGAAAAGTAAAAGTGAGGAGGTTTTACCCCCAACGTCAACTATAAATGCTGGTTTGTCACAATAATTGGTCTCACGAATCTCCCAAACATTAATGGAGAATTCAGTTGCTGTTACTAACAGTTTATTGGCCGCATGCACTGCGGCTGAGAGTATATTCCCATTTTGGCCACTGATTATGGGGGAATAACACTTTTTCTCTACGTTCAGAACTCCCATTGATCCCTGAACATTATTTAACAAATTACTGAATCGAAACCCGCGACAACTCTAATCCCATCAGTGGAGAACCTGAGAAGTGAACAAATGCCTTCAGTCTCTGAAAATAATCATAAATTGTTAACCAGCTTCTATGATGCATTTATCATCGATCCAAACTCTCACGATAGAATCCCCGGAGGCTGTGACCAAATAATTCTCTAAATACTCAACACAAGTGATCCAATTAGAATTATCTGTTCAACAAAAAATATATACTTTTTATAAGAAATGTTCCACTCTGTCTACGCGGTAAAAGTTTCACCAAAGAAGTGACCTTCAAAGTAGAGGAATCGACCTCAACAATACTCCCACATTTTGTTCCCACAATTCTGATATATGATAAATAAGGAACATTGTTTTATAGCCATCCTTATCCCTTACTCCACCACAAATAGCACTAAACTCCCAATTCATTCCTTTCGAGGACATACTGAGCTGTCCATTCTTCACTAAAAAGCATTTTAATCTGCCAGGGCTGAGCGTTCTAAGGGATAAAAACAAATGAGACATAATTTTATTAGAGTCGACAACCAAGCCAGTAGCTGCATCAAAACAGTCATCAAATGAGATAAAAGAAATAGTTTTGATTGATCTACCAATGTTGTTAATTTGAAGACGGATAATAACCTAATTTGTCAGTAAAACTACCTTTTTACCAAAGTCATCAATTCCAATAGCCATAATCTTAGATTGGTCAATAAAACTATGTCACTATCAATCACTACCTTAAAGACTCTATGTACGCAGTTTTCACATTAATGGAGGCCTGTAGACGACAACTCCTGAACCGCCATAACATAACGAATCCACCAGCAGACCCAACAAGCTGTCTTTCGTCTCTATCGATGGTAATAGCGGTTATCTATCCTCATCAAACTCAATACATTTCCGTGATCAGACAAAAAGTAACGTCGGTGGTTAGTCTCCAACTCCAGGCAGACGACCACGGAATTTGACGAGAAAACTATTTCTCTATTAATAGAAGCCCACGTGACCTAAAATTACATATTTCCAATACATTATTATTATCAATGTTGACAATCCCAAGAGTACCTGCGATGTAGTCTGTGATTTGTCCCCCATATATCTAATATTTGAACAGAATCTACTTCATAACTCTCTACCATCGAATTTCGCACAGGAGGGTAAAGATGAATAGACTCCTCTCCGCCATTATAGTCACACACTGGCAAATCAATCTTTGGTGGATGCATCTACATTAAAACGGAGATAACTTTATTCAATGGGAGAGAGTTTTGTGAGATTACGGACTTTTCATTGGGGAAAGTCTGTCCGACGAAAGAGGGCGGTGCTACAGTGAGAAACAAAAATACGTTGAATTCCGTTATTTTGGTGAACCGAGTCGAAGGGTTCCTGTCTTTTGTTAGAAGGAAAACGGATAAGCACAAACAAATCCTCCCATTTTTGGCCTGGAATGTGGTGGAAATTCATTCCATTTGGGAGAGGGAGGTAATTACCCCCAAATTCTGTCATTTTGTAAGTCCCATATGCAATTCCTAATATAATTGGTAATATAACCTGGAATAAATTCAAAATCACTAGAGTAAGCACATTTTACAAATAAATTTGGATAAAATCTAAGCGAATTGACTAGAATGAAGGTTTTGTTCATATAAACTGACATGATTTGCACTAAATCCAACTGGAGAAGTGTCCAACGTGGATTTTTGTATGACAAAGCTAAACTAACATGGATTAACAACCTGGGTCTTGCCTAGTCGAATTAAATGCTGTAAATGGAAATTCTAGAGAATTTGTTGACTTTGTAAAGTGTTTGGTTGAATTTGATAAATGAATCCTCACGACAGAGTCATCACTCGTGGTCACCTCAACGTAAAATGAAAATTTTTTGTTTTTCATTATTTTTATTTGTAAATATAAAAATCGTCCTGAAAGATTGACTCCCCCAGGTTTGGAAATGTCAATGAAGCCTCCCCCATTGGAAGTAAGGGCATAAACTTTGCACTTTAGTTGATGATCCTTATAAATGTAGGGGGAATCATTAAAATGACAATATTTGAATATATCTGTGTATGAAATACAACATTCTTGAATTAACTTTTTGATCAACCTTTATTCTTCATTTGATTCCTTGGATATTATTTTATATTTTAAATATTATAAAATAACACAGTTAATTTAATTAATTAAGTGATCTCTAAGGCCTGGCTTGATAATTTAGCCGCGTGGCGCCATGTGGTGATTCGTGCAGGGTGGTTTCGGGAATAGGAATTGGAGAGGGGGTGATGTACACACTTTTCATAGGACACGTCGTGGCTGTGTAATGTTGTGAGTTGCACTGCCTGCACAGGGTAACTAATCCCTTTCCATTTTGTCGGATAAGGTCTTCAAGTGATGAGGGTATTAGTTTTTCTAGTTTCCCGAGACTACTAATAGTAGTGGCTGTTAAGGCCTGAATGTCACGGATTCTTTGTTTGTTCGTCCAGGACAGATTGATTCCACATGACGTACAGGCATAGCTGACAGATGGCTCAATGAATTACTTGTACAATAATTTCAAAGCTGGGAAAGGGGTTTTAATGCCATCAAAAATAGATTTGATTATCCCTAGCTTTCTTGAGAAGCTTCCGAGATGCCGTCGAAGTGAGATGAAAAGGTCATGTGTGTGTCGAAGGTGATCCCCAAGATTTTCAGTTTCTTTGTGAAAGGTATTTTTGTCTTGATAAATATATCCACTGTCATTTGGTAAATAAAGACAAAGAAGATTTTTCAGTAGATATATCAAGCCGGTTATAATTTAGCCAAATTTTAATCTTGTGAAGGTATTCTTATAGTCTTTCTGATGCCTTTAGGAGATTTTGATCGCGGAATCCGACTAATAGGTCATCAGCATATAATAGGAGGGAATCGTCTTTATTATCGGGTTGTGGTAATTCAGACATGTTTAAGTTAAATAAGGCAGGTGATAAAGGGGAACCTTGTGGGACCATGTATACCAGGGCCCTTCTTCTATTGATGAAGTTAGCAAGCCAGAGTTTTGCATTTGGGTAGACGGAGAGACCAAACAATTTCCGGGTTAGGATTTTCCTGGAGACAGAGTCGAGGGCCTTTTGTAAATCGATCGATAAACGACTGTTTTGAGGTGGTGAGGATTTGTGTTAAAGCCTTCAAGCATAAATTGGTTGAGGGCAGTGAGGTGAGTAGAAGTTGAATAACCCCTTCTGGATCCATGTTGTGAGAATGAAAAAGGAAGGGACAGGGTTATAAGATTAAAAATCATTTTTTCCAATAATTTTGAGTGCATAGTAAAGAAATTGGTTGAAATGAAGCAGGATTGTCCTTAGGTTCCTAGGCTAAGGATTGGGCGTATATAGGACAGTTTCCAAATAGTTGGAGTTGTATTCATGTTTATTGAATAGTTGAAAATCACTGTGATTGCATCAATCGCAATAGGTCCAAGGTGTTTTAGTAAAATACCAGGGATAGAAACAGGCTTACATGAGAGGAAAGAATTCATCCTCTTCCCTCACTGACATCTGAATGTGAGATAAAATTAATCGGCTTGGTTCTCTTCGGTCTCATTAATGATAAAGAAAGTCCATCTGTTTTCCTGAAAGGATTGTGGCTTATACAGCCTTAATATTTCATAAGTTTGTTAAGACTACTGTCTTTTGTCTGTTAAAATATCCTTTTGGGCCAAATTGTTTAATTTCTCTCCATATCGTCTGAGCAGATTTCGGAAAAGAAAAGATACTAGTTTGTCCCAATTGTTGGCTTCATCTCTTCTAATCCTTTTTGATATTTCGTCATTGAGAGTTTTTGCTTGATTTTTCTGTCCGGGAAGGTACGTGTCTTTTCATGCGATTCCCTTCTTTAATTAATGATTTGGTGTTCTGATCGAATTTTTAATTGTAGAATTTAAATAATCCGTAACACTGTTTTTACAGCCTCTCCAAATTGTCGTATATTTTGAATCGACTTTGTATGTCAAAAAGTTATAGTAAAAACATTATGGACTAACCGACAATACAGATATTGAAT
This sequence comes from Dicyema japonicum, assembly GCA_011109175.1. Lineage (NCBI taxonomy): Eukaryota > Metazoa > Dicyemida > Rhombozoa > Dicyemidae > Dicyema > Dicyema japonicum. Next base: position 1,162,461 of record RDEW01000014.1, read on the forward strand.
ATGGTAGGTATTTGAAGAACTAACAAAGTAAATCATA
>RDEW01000014.1:1164142-1179375 GCA_011109175.1 Dicyema japonicum
CACTAATACCTTTACAGTCCTTCAAATATTCTGATAATTTTATTTTTTTGTTGTTACAGTACCCCTGAATATTATATTAGATTAACCACACTATCGTTAATACTCGGCTGCATTCTAGTTCTTAATTTGTTAAGTAATCGTTCCACAAACTCATAAACAGTTACATAATGAATATCACTTATGTTAGTAGATATGTTGTAAATGGGTAACTAAATTATTAATTAATATCATACATCGCCCACACGAATCATGATATTTTATATATTTTATTAAAAAATAAAGTTTATCTTTTCATTTTGGAAATATTTAAAAGTAGATTTTATAATGATGATTTACACAAATGACACATTGCTACGAGTGCCGGGCAAAAGCCCTGATGGCCTCTAGTTTGAATCTCGCTGATGTACATTTAGGAAAAAACTATAGCGTGCGTCATGTGGTTCGCCTTGTCTAGTGGCGTCAGATACAAGTCAAAATTGTATCCAAAAAGAACCATTTGTCAACGATCATCCATAGGGGACGGCACTTCCTACACATTCGTGCACTTTTCCGGTGGAGACTCGTCATGTTAGGAGATGTTGAAATGAATCCGGGACCAAAGTCTTTAAAGATACTTAGCCTGAACATTAACTGAGTCAAAACGCGGTCAAAACACGTCATTTTTTATGACTATGTTAATGCTTCCTGGACAGGATTCAGAAGATACGTGGATTCGTCCCTATTGAATTTTCATCCGAATAATTTTAAGTCAATTGATATAACATCACTTTAATAAGGTTATTCTGGAAGGGAGAAAACTATTTGTCAGAAAAGGAATCTTAAAACTCACCAAAAAGAAATATGATAGCACAATCAAAATAATAAAAGAAAGGAATTGTCTTAAACATAAAATGGAGATCAACGAAAAGACAAAACTTCTCAAAAAAACAAAACTGGGCCGAATTTCTCGTGCTATAAAAAAATACTTACCAAGATGTGGAGGATGACGCGAAATGTCAAAAACACTGAAGACAAAACAATGGAGACCGTGAACAGGAGATGGATCCGAATAAATTTATCAAACATTGTGTGAGAATAAGCCACCATTCCAAAATATGGATATTCCTTTATACAAAAAACCGAAAAGGAAGCATCAAACAATGTATGTTCTACCAGGAGATGTCGCTTTGGAGATCTATCGAACAAAGAATACACATTCCTGTGGACCGGACGGGATCCCGGTTATTCTGTTAAAAAAGATGGGCACTATCACACCTAAATATATTAAAGGAGTTCATAACAGATGACTTTAACAATAGACCAGGGAAGAAAAGACGATTGTATGCTCAATTGATAGACTCGAGGAAGATTATCAAGCACAAAATATATTCGTCGACATTGACGCAAACCTGAAATTATGGTTGGGAAATTTCTTGAGTGGTCGACGAGGACGAGTACACCATGGCAATCGATGTTCCGTATTGAGACTATTAGAAAATGGCGTTCCCTAGGACTACCCATTATCTCCCCTATTATTTAACCTTATGACTGACTTGCCACTCCCTCAGGGAGACGATGACATATTATTAACGTATGCGGATGATATAGTCATTGCTTCGAGGGATGTGAGTATTATCGAAGCAACGAGAAAGTACAGGATAATCTGAATAAATTAAGTTTATGGCTTTGGGAAAATCAATTGACTGCTAGCTCGGAGAAGTCAGTGTTGACCCTATTCACGACAAACAGAAGACTAAGGAAAGTATCAATTGACGTCACACTGGATGGGAAAATTATCCCGCAAAACAAATACCAGAAAATCCTGGGAGTTACCTTTGACACTTTCTTAACTTTTACAAAACATGTTGAAAATTTGTTATTGACTTGTACGAGGAAAATCAACTTTCTGAAGGCGTTCTTGGGAAACCTAAGAGACAAAAAAGATCTGAGTGGACTGGATGTCATATACAAACAGTCCATCGAGGCTACAATAAGATACGCATGTAATGTCTGGGGATCTAACCTTGCTGCAACGAACTTGGAACAGATCTGCAACATTCAAGCGAAGGCAGCAAACCTACTAAGGAAATCTTCCTGTATGGAAATAGAAGACTGTTGAGGGAAGCCGGGATCATCTGAATTTTGTTTATTTCGGATATGAGGGTGGTTTTCTGGATAGTAATAAAGGGCAACCAGAAAATTGCAATTTTTAAAAATATAAATTGCAAAAAAAATTATTTGTAAAAATTGTATTATGGAAAAATAAACGAAATAACTTATTGTAGTACAAAATTAAACATTCCTGAACATTTGAAGTTCGATTTTAGTAAGAATTTTCGTCAAAAGAGATATCTCCCTTTTAACTGAGGCTGAGCTTCCGCGACAATTTTAAAAGTAAAGTAAATTTCTGGAGAAATATTTATATTTGAGAAATCAAGAATACTTAGTATCCCAGATTTTTGAAGTTTTTTTGATATATAATTTTTTACATCACATCGATCCGATGAAAATTCTATGCTGTTCAGATCTGCATAAGATTTTTCAATTGAATAATCGAGTAGTTAGTTATTTGAATTCATTTCAATTAAAACAAAATAGTTGAACTGATTTCTGTTAAACTTGAAAACACGTGCGAATATTAACTGATTCTTTCGCATAAAATAATAAAAATCGAAACATTTTTGATTAAAACTCCATCTACTCCAAATTCAGACAATTTTAATAATTCTCTGGAGGATTCTGGGAGTAATATTAGACTACTTTTAGCCAGCTTCTACATCTTGTGACAACAACTTAGGGTGGATTTCATATTTGTGAGAACATTTCACATCAGTGAAGTAGGATTTTATTCTTAGTGTAATAGATGTGAAACAAAAAGTGAAGTGGAAAAGATTTGGATATATAAATTTCATTGAGGTCAGAGCTAAAATTAGATTTATTTCTACCACTTTTCATATATGTGACGAATAAGACGAACTTTTCACTTTCAATTGAAAATTTTTGTTATCATTTCATCAACTTCAACACAAATTGCTGCAGTAGGCGGAGAATTTAAGTTGTTACACAATTTTTAACTTTTTATTCTTAATTCATTTTAAATTATTTTAATTATTTCTAAGTTATTTAAAAAAAAATATTATTTTTTTGAACCCAGGAAGAACACCGAGCAAGAATGAGATGGCTACCCGAGGCGACCGGAATCACCTGACGGCTATGTAGTTATTTAATTTGTCAGTGATTTTTGGTTTTTAATAATAATAATGGTTGAAAAAAAAATATTATTTTTTTTAAACAAAAGTCAGTTGAGGAAGCCTGCTGCGTGGATTGCGAACAAGTTCCCTCGGAGTATGGCCATTCCAATCTTTTGTCTTAGCCATAACCCTTCTCGTTGATCCCTTTTCTTTCTGGCAAGCATTCCTCCGAGTTCTCGCAAGAACTCAGCCGTCATTGGACCAACGGCTCCCGATGATTCGGTCGCAACAGAAGTAAATCGGTAGCGATCCCCGAGGCAAGAATATTTCTTGATTTTTAGGTTTTTCGCGGTCGAAGCAGCTGCTCCAGGTGTCTGAACAGATTTAAAAATGTTCGTGCTTGAGAACTTGTCTATGCAAGTTGCGTCCCAGATCAAAGATCTTCCAGACGTGAAGGGGAAAAGGGTCATCCCGTCAGGTCTCTTCCCATCTCCTCGATCAAGACCCACTGGTTCAAGCTGTGCTGGGAAGCCTGAAGCCTTCAGAGCTCTGACGATCACATCATTCAGAGCGGCATGACGTGGTCCCCTTCCGGCGCTTCTTCTGCAGGACAGCGGGTGCAATCCTTTCGCATCGACTGTTTTCCCGCATCGGCATCGGTGCTCCTGGCAAACGTCTAGTCCCAGCCTTTGTCCGATTCCAATCCTCAAAGAATCGTCGTCCAAAAAGGTCCCGAGGTTTGGGCAAGGTATTGCACCAAGCCATGCTCCACTCCCTCGACTTGAAGCTGACACCAAACAAGCCAGACGATGTTGATTTGCTTCTTTCTTAAGGTCTTTCAAAATTTTGGAGCAGACAATGTCATCCCAATTTCTTTGCTTCGTTGTGTCTTCTGGGATTTTGAGTCCGGACCCGTTCCATTTCCGACAAGCTTCGTCAAATGACTCATTCCAGCAAAGTCCAATTGTGTTATGAAGGACTTGCCGTGTCAAATGGCTGCAGCTTGAGAGAGATGATAGGTATGCCGGGTACGCAACCTCCAGCGCCGATCTCATTCCGACACCCCCAAATCCAGAGGGAAGCTTGCATTGTTTCCAACCAAGTTCGTCGAAGCGGACGTTAATTAGTGACTCGACTGTTTGCTTGAGAGACTTGTCTATTGAAAGTAGAATGTCATATTGTTCGTAGCAGGGTGAACATCGGAGTAGATATAAAAGCTTGGGTAGTCCGATGTTGTTTCTCATCAGGAAGAAAGATGTGTGAGAGTCGAGACATGACAATCTTTTCGCAAGGCGTGTTAATTCTTCATTTTTGGAAAGTAGATGGTTCTTGAGTTCTTCTTCGCTGAGTGGGCATCCGAGGAAATATAATTTATCAACTGGCACAGTCGGGATCCCAGGAAGCAGTTCGTCAAAAGACTCCTTGATAGAGAGGAAGTCGGTGTATGGATATGAGACATTTATTAGCTCTGATTTGTTAACATTGATGTCCAAGCCCAAATGTTTTAAAGCGGGTAACGCTTTACGTAATTAATTGTATGTTTCTTTGAACGATCCTCCAATTGTGGCATCATCGAGGTACCAGAGATTTAGCTGAGCATCAATTGAGCTCACAACCTCATCAATGGTCAAGGCAAATAATAGAGGTCCGAGCGGATCTCCTTGTTGTACACCCGTTTTTGATTTAATAATTTCATTTTCAAAAACCAAAGACGTATCTTCCCCATAGGATAGATTGACAAGAGGGAAAAGCTTTGGAGCCCTCTTCCAACACGTTTTCATAATTTCGTCTCTTCTGAGAGAATTAAAGGCATTCGTTATGTCCAACTTGATTCCAATGCATTCATTTGAAATATTTTTCTGTGTGAAGAAACGCCTTGCTGCATGAACCGCAACCTCACATCCGTTCTGGATACTAACACCCATTTGTTTAGGAAAGAACTCCTCTCCGAGTTGTCTGCTCACCATGGTCGATGCTACTTTTGCTGCAAGTCTTCTAAAATAGTTCCCGACCGCAATGGGGCGTATTCCTCCGTTGGGTTTTTTGAAAGCAAGTAGCCTTGCAGAGAAGAGCAATTCTCTGGCATATTTTGGGATGTCGCCGTTAACCATCTTTCTGATTAGGTCCGTAATTGATTTGACAAGACACCGTCTAGCTTCCGAGGTGTAAGTGGACGTAAGGTCCTTAATATGGCCAGGACGTAACCCTTCCAAGCCTCCACCGCTGCTAGCCGCGAAGGAAGTTATTCCGTGGCGCACTTCGGATTCAGTAATGATTATCTCTTGGGTTCCTTCAGGATTCAAAAACTTTTCATAGTCAGTCGGTGCATCTGGATGCTTTAGTATTAAGGTATTTAGGACCTCGGGGGTACAAGACTATACTGTGTCATCGGATGTGATAACTCGTAAAGCTGCCCGCACGTCGCCTTCCAGAAGTTTCCGGTTTACTCTCTCCTTTAGTTTGTTGGGGGCATCTTTGATGAATGCTCCTCTAGTTTCGACCTCATTGACATTAAGTGGATGTTCAAGTATTGTGTGTATGTTATGACAGCTAAAATTCATTATGTTTCGTTTCAGTTTCCCGGATAAGTTGAGTCGAGAGTTTGTTTCTTTATTATTGTCATCAGATTCCTTTGTAGGTATTCCGAGTGCGACAGGTGCAAAGCATATAAGTTTTAGCCAGGATTCCCATCTGTCAGAGGATAGTACGTGATCAATGGCATCTGAAAGACACGTTGCTGCGGCAATTCGTACTCCTTTAGGGATTTTTACTGGAATCTTCATGGCTTTCCTGAGGTTCGAAATCTTCAAGAGAGTATGGTCTGTATGTGGCTGTGTAAAGTTTGACTGAGTTATTTTTTCCCGCCTGGGGGCCTCCATTCCAATACAAAAGGGGCACAGCCAACTCGACAGCGTATCGGCGCAAGCTTTACTCATTTTTATGCAGCCCAGATGGGCAAATGATTCACATTGTGTGCAGTTAATCCCATATTTCCAGATGTTCGATTGTCCACATAAAAAACATACCTGATTTGTCCGTACTGGATTTGTTCCTCGTACTTTGTCTTCTTTTCGTTCTTTAATTTCCATGAGATTTTTGTTGATCACACCACACTACTTAATAAACGTGCGCAAACTTTTATTAAATTATATTTAAGAAAATAATTATGAAAAGAAACAACCTTATGAGAATGACACATCGATCACGAGAGGTCATTAATCGAATCAAGGTACTAACATTCTGATCACAAAAAACACGAACAACATCCGAAGGAAAAAACTTATGCGAATCTTTGTTACCATGAATAATCAGACCTCAATTTCCAACATGTGGAAGATGCTGAGGCGTCTGAAGAACCCAGAATACGAAGATAACAAAGAACAATGCCAGCTCAATCTGAATAAATTTATGAAACATTGTATCCGAATCAGTCACATTCCTTATAAAAAAAATTAACACACAACCGAAAATAAAAAGAAAGTCATCCAAAATTGCCCCGCTGATTTATTTTCTTCCTAAAGATGTATCCAAATAAAATCAGAAAAAACAAACTAATGTGGCCCAGACGGAATTCCTCTTATTTTGCTTAAACACTTGGGCCTGGCATCAATAAATGCATTAACAATCATCTACAACACATCGCTGAACATAAATACCATACCGACTTTATGGAAACTATCAAAAATTCGACCAATATTGAAGCCGGGAAGACCGAAGAACGATCCCGGCTCTTACAGACCAGTTTCCCTTATATGTGTTTTGTCGAGAATCCTGGAGAAACTGGTCCTAAAACTTATTCGCTTCTCTCCCACAACCTACATTCCAACATGGCTTCAGATCATCTAAAGAACAATACTATCCAGGGAGAGGAATTCAGAAAATACCTGGATGAGGGGTTGGAAGAAATATCAATAGATTTGGCACCGCTAAACACCGATGTACTCAAACGGGTAGAGACTGACATTTCGCTAGATGGAAGAATCGTAAAACACAGATTGGCGTTCTTTGGGCATGTGTCCGCTCTGATTCACTGGAAAGAACCATTATGCTGAGCAATATTACTGGAAAGAGAAGACCTGGCCGACCGAGGACTCGGTGGCTATCTACGGTGGAAGACGTCACGGGAATGCCTATATCAAGGCTACTCCAAATTGCAGCAGATCTGGGAGAGTGGAGGAAACTCGTTCATGAGATCTCCAAGGGTCGGACAGGACTTAATTGGACAACATAACATAATTTCGTGGACCTTGGTCAAACAGAAGATCACGATTGCTGCGGATATATACCTGAAAGAGGACTACGTAACTAATACACCACTGAAAAAGCAACCGCTTTGAAACTCCTTGCAAATCAACAATATATGGATACAATGTCTAAATACAGATGACAAAAATACGAAACAGCGGCTACAAAAGGAAAGAACAGTCATCAATAAGAAAAGCTGCACGTCGGATATTAAAGAACGAAACAATAACAAAAATAGAGAAAATCGAAGGCCTTAAAGACAATGCGAAGTTTTATGAAGCTGTCGGACAAATCAGAAAACTACCAAGGAAAACACTGATTTTACGAGATGAAGAAGGAAAACACATTGCTAACCAACAAGAAATTGCAGAACTTATAGCGGATTATTTTGAAGCACAATTCGTATCAAAAAATAGCAAAAAACTCACCATTAACACGGATCAGGGAAAATTAGACAAAGAAATTACTTTGGAAGAAGTGATGACAGCAAGTTACAAACTGAAGGACAATAAGAGTTTCGGCCCAGATGGCTTAAATGGTGAATTTTTCAAATATGGAACTCAAAAGCTATACATGATAATTGCCTGGATTCTAAACGAAACGTATAGTAAAGGAGCCACTTGGCCACTTGGGGAAGGACTATTGATACCAGTACAGAAGCCAAACAAAAAATCGGGGAAAGTTGAGAACCTAAGACCATTGGTATTAACCAACACATTACGGAAGATACTATATTACGCTTCAAAGAATGGGGGAAGCCTAGACTCGTACCTGTCGGCTTATCAAAGTGGCTTCCGCAAAGGGAGATTAACGTCAGATGTTACGTGGAGCCACAAATGGAGAAGTGGGACTGTTCAAAAATTTAAAATAACGACAACCATTATGGGGATTGATATGTCAAAGGCCTTTGATTCTGTCAACAGGAACAAGCTGCTGCAAATACTGGAGCACTTCTTGGAGGGCTCAACGATTAGGATGGTCAGGACANAACGTCAGATGTTACGTGGAGCCACAAATGGAGAAGTGGGACTGTTCAAAAATTTAAAATAACGACAACCATTCTGGGGATTGATATGTCAAAGGCCTTTGATTCCGTCAACAGGAACAAGCTGCTGCAAATACTGGAGCACTTCTTGGAAGGCTTAACGATTAGGATGGTCAGGACACTCTTAGCTCTATTGCCTGACCAAGTTGTCCTGTGTCTTGCTGAGTGCATAAAGGCCGTGTTACAAAGGAATAGATTATTTGCTTGACAAAATCTAGCTAACAAGGTTCGTGCAATGTTCCTTTTTCCCCTTCCATGTCTTCCAATGAATGCTTCTTCTATAGTGATTCGNTATTTATTTGGAGGCAGCTCTACGAGACTTGAAGCCTCATATCGGAAAAGGAACGAGAATAATAGCATATGCGGATGACGTGGACTTTATTTCGAATAACAAAGATTGCACTTTTGGAGAAAAATGCCTGATAAAATGGCTGAGTGGTCATTAAAAGTAAACACAAACAAAACCGAAATCACGGAGCTAAAAAGAAGTGAGGAAAGGACCGACGAGCACTGGCGTAGATCAAAAAAACTAGGATCCATTCTCGGAGACACAGAAGATACAAACGAAGGAAGACACTAACTAATGTCGCTTTCAACAAAATGAAGAAGACCTGGCTTCTGCACAAAGGGCTTGACCCTAAAACTCGAATGAGAGTATACAATGCCCTAGTGAGGCCAATCCGATTATATAATGCCGGTACATGGGCATGTACAGGGCAGGAACTCGAAAAGTTGAATTCTTTTCACAGAAATCATCTCCGAGCACTCCTTTCTTCCCGAAGCTTTTTCAAAATGCCGTCCAAATCTTATACAAGAGAACAGGAACTAAGCCAATATCATGTGATATTACTTATTCAAGATGGAGGCTGTTTGGACACATACTCCGCCACGATATGGGGACCCCTGCCAACACAGCAATGGAGGAGTATTTTGTCTTAGAAACTTCGCGTTTCCGCGGTCGGCCGAGGACAACACTGCCGGTAATCCTAGATGAAGATCTCAGGAGGATTGGAAAGTGCCTTAAAGATGGGGATGATGTAGATATGCTATGGAACGTGGCAACGGATCTAAAAAAATGGTGGACGTTAATTAGATTAACTTTTCGTGTTGCACATGTTTTGTCATGATCTTGGCATCGCGTATGTGCCTATAATAATTCTTAATGTTCCCAATAAGTTACTTTAATGTCTTAATTTTTTATATTTCTTAAAATAAGATATTATAGAATAAAACCACTCATATTGAGTGTATTACAATTTCTGAGTTTNTAAAAGTAAACACAAACAAAACCGAAATCACGGAGCTAAAAAGAAGTGAGGAAAGGACCGACGAGCACTGGCGTAGATCAAAAAAACTAGGATCCCTTCTCGGAGACACAGAAGATACAAACGAAGGAAGACAATAACTAATATCGCTTTCAACAAAATGAAGAAGACCCGGCTTCTGTACAAAGGGCTTGACCCTAAAACTCGAATGAGAGTATACAATGCCATAGTGAGGCCAATCCGATTATATAATGCCGGTACATGGGCATGTACAGGGCAGGAACTCGAAAAGTTGAATTCTTTTCACAGAAATCATATCCGAGCACTCCTTTCTTCCAGAAACTTTTTCAAAATGCCGTCCGAAATCTTATACAAGAGAACAGGAACTAAGCCAATATCATGTGATATTATTTATTCAAGATGGAGGCTGTTTGGACACATACTCCGACACGATATGGGGACCCCTGCCAACACAGCAATGGAGGAGTATTTTGTCTTAGAAACTTCGCGTTTCCGCGGCCGGCCGAGGACAACACTGCCGGTAATCCTAGATGAAGATCTCAGGAGGATTGGAAAGTGCCTTAAAGATGAGGACGATCTAGATATGTTGCGGAACATGGCAACGGATCGAAAAAGATGAGCGACGTTAATTAGATTAACTTTTCGTGTTGCACATGCTTTGTCATGATCTTGACATAGCGTACGTGCCTATAATAATAATTTCTTCTCCAGAAGAATCGGTCGAGTTGAGATTATGTCCTGTCTATCTCACTACCGATTCCTTCCAAATGGAGTTCCCCAAAGCTCCGTTTTGTCTCCTACCTTATTCAACTTGCACCTAATGATATTCGAACAAATTCCAAGAAACTACTCCTATCATAGCGGATGACCTGATTATCGACTCAAAAGACAAAGACGTTAACGATGCAAAGAAGGTTGTTCAAAACCACTTGAACACTTTTGAAGATGGCTTGGTACAAATCACTTATCCCCCTCTCTATCGTAATCCACTGTCACTGTATTCACGTCCAACCACTAATTTTCAACCAATTTCAACAATTCATGGACAATCACTTTTAACAAGGCACATCACAAAGCAGTCATTTCTCGTTCAAATTAACAAGAAAATTTGAAATTTCAAAAACACATAAACGAGGATCTCAGTTGAATCATTAAACATAAATACTGACATTCAGAAAAGATTTATATCTCGAAATTACCTGAAAAGAGTTAAAGAAGAAAAGTACTGAAGAATATAAAGAAGAGTGAAAGAACTACATTGTTTCGGAACTAGAAAAATTAGAACTAGAGAAATTAGATCAGGGCAATCAGAATTTTAAATAAATCAAGTATATCTATAAAAATTAAAGTAACTCCATACCTCTAATGATCCATGCGAAGAGGTTCTGATCAACAAACTTAAAAATGACACTAGCCCATGAATATATGGAATAAATGAACAACTCATTTAAATGCTTCCGAATTATTGACAAAAAAATTGTCACCATTTATAAAAAATGTTTGAAACGCTTATACCTTTACCATTGGGAGAAGGCCTCCTAGCCCCAATCCAAAACTATTGAAATAATCAGCCCTGTCGAAAACCAAGGCCAATCATATTACTGAACTCAATAATAAAGATTTTCTCAAATGTTGTGGTTGAAGAAATAAGTCCGGTGGTGGAATAGTAATCCGTTAATCAAAGCGGATTCAGGAGCGTTCGATCCACTTCAGACATTGTATGGAGATATGACACAAAGATAAAAGAATGAAATAAATATCCTCGGAATCGACTTCTCAAGAGAATTTGACACAGTAATACTCGAAACAATACTGGATGAGGATTCCCTAAGATGATGAGACTCCTCATGCCCACGAGATAGACTATGTTTCCGAAAAGATAGGGATATAAAAATATTCTAAACTCTAAAACCATCGACTTATCTCGCTTGATGTGGTATGCCCATACGAATATAGCGATTGTTATCCAAAAAGCTTAGNCGGAATCGACTTCTCAAGAGAATTTGACACAGTAATACTCGAAACAATACTGGATGAGGATTCCCTAAGATGACGAGACTCCTCATCCCCACGAGATAGACTATGTTTCCGAAAAGATAGGGATATAAAAATATTCTAAACTCTGAAACCATCGACTTATCTCGCTTGATGTGGTATGCCCATACGAATATAGCGATTGTTATCCAAAAAGCTTAGAGATTTCAGCTATAGACTACGTGACGACATTTCCTACGGAATCCAAAAGACTTGTAGTGAAGCGACCAAAGAAAGAATATCACTAAGTTCTAGAAATCGAATATGATTGGGTTTAGCTCAGAGAATATGTCCTATTCGTGTCAACTGTAGCTTAAATTCTAATATAATAATAAGCCATTAATTTGAAACCCAAAATTCCCTATTTAATTAAAACCCAATGAGAGTTCCGAGTAGCAGAAGAACAGTTAGAAGATGACATTTACCTAAATAAATGAAATGAAAATACCTGTTATACCATTCCTTTTCTTAAAGGCTATGGTTCTTAGATGTTTCGTCAAAAGATGTAAATATTCTACCTTTATAGTTAAAATATTATAAGACTGCAATTTCTACGTTATGTTCATCATTGTTTATTTTGTAATGTTTAGAGAGTTCGTTCTAAAATCAGTATAAGCCTAACAAGGAAACTAAAAATGAGTTCATGATCTAAAATAGGTCAAAACGAGCAACCATCATTCTGTGAAATATACGTTCTAAGCTTTATGACGTAGAGTTTTATATGTCTCTAAAATTGAGTTTCCTTCTTACAGAATATTCTGGGAGACTCGATTCACATTCTTCATCACTGAAGGCTATAGTAATAATAATTTGCTTACGAATATTTCTAATCTTTTCCAAGAAATACTCGAATGCAAGAAGTGAATCGATCTATAGTCATTCAAATACTCACTGTCGCTTTTTTTAGATTACTACTGTCAATTATTCTGTTTTGTTCTGTTATTTTGCCATCCTTTTTTAACACAGTCATTATATTTATCTAAACATGTACACTGAAAATACTCCAAAGGTTGATAATTCTGGCTGAAGCTTTATCTGAACTATTTTGTGTCAAATTGAAAATTACCGCATTTTTTATCAACGTCATGCCTGACAATTTCAACGTTAATCAATTCACTGTTCTTGGGATTATTACACACACTACAATGAGGCGCTGTGGTATCCTAGATGTGCTATACTGGATTAATAGCAAATATAATAACATTTTACTTTTTATCGCAGCAGACCTATATTAAATTAGATTATATGCATAATTCTTATAACGCTAAAAAATTACCAGTTTTATTATTTAAAAAATTATACTTAATTGGTGTTAAGGAATTCACTGAGACTGAGCAAAATATTCAATCCAAGATCCATAAACCTCAAATCCACCAAATGAATCCTAATATACACATTACAATATTTAATATTCATGACCTCAAATTATTTTAAAAATGGTAGAAACTATTTGTGGATTTCTTAGGATTGTTGGAAATAAACTCTACCAATCTTGGGTAGAGTTACAAGTACTCCAAGATAAATCAAAAAGAGGGTTATAAATTAAATTTATTTCACACCATAAATGAACATGCTTTTATGTTGATAACCAATGTAATGATTCTCAACGAAGAAGAGTGTGCCATAAACTCCCTGTTACTCCCCATCTCCACATCAGATTCAGTCGAAATATTTCCGTTAGAGTCCAGTGGGCTGTGCTCACGGCATGTCAGTTCCACAAGTTAGAGGTAAAAGTACTTTCACAGAACCAAAGAGCGAATTAACTAAGGTCCCGTTTTTGCCACAAGTTTTAAAATCTGCTTCACTAGGTTTCTTAATCGCCCTCTGCTTTGTGTATCTGTCCTTAGATCTGTTAGGTTTTCTGCAGATTTAAGTTTTCTTCCAATTCCATTAAGATCCTGACTCTGGGTCTTCCTCTGAACGATGATTTGTTCTAATTGTTAAAGTAATTGTCTATTATTATATTTGCAGGGGCGTTTATGTCTATTCTAAGCACGTGCCCAAACAGTCTCCACCTTGATTCAATAATGATGCTTATTGGCCTCGATTGCGCCACAGAGTATAATTTCTTGTTTGAAATCTTTCTGGGCCAACCTAGACCCATTAAATTACGTAATTGTTTGCGATGAAATATATCCATTTTCTTGAGCTCTAGCTCTGTGACCCCCCAATTACCCGAGTTGTACATAAGCACCGGTTTTATATATGCGTTGTATAGTCTTATTCTTAGATTTATTTTAGTTTTCGTCGACTCCATATCTTCTGCATTTTCTTATTCATGGCAGTGGCTAGAACTCTTAATGCATCATGTCCTTAGTGTCACCAAGTAAGGATCCCAATTTATTTTTTTCCTCCAATTTTCATCAATATATTTTAATTCCCTTGTGATTCTTATGTGTTCAGTCTTTTCCTGATTCGAGTCTTATATTATTTATATTAAAACTATAACATTTATATTTCATTTTAAAATACTAGCGTCATTTCTGATACTTCGCGATGATTCTTGTTCAAAAAAAGTAATATATAAAAATATATTTCTTTTGGATTCATTAAAAATATCAGGATTCTCATAATCCGCTTTGTTTGCAATGTGGTACAGTGTTTTCCAATGAGACAATGAAGCCATCCCGCTTAATCGAACATATAAAGCGTAAACATCCCAACTCAATTGGAAAAAAACAGAAATTTTTTTAATTAAAATAGAATTGTGAAAAATAAAAACACTTTACTTCTCTTTTTAATAAAAGTATATTTCATAAAAACACTTTACTTCTCTGATGACGGCGTCACTCGTCAAACCATTTCTGCATCGTAGATGCGTGGAACCTTCCACCAGGTGAACAGCAGCGAGATTCGAACCCGTAGCCTAAGCCACTTTAGCCCGACACCTAACCACTAAGCCACCCGGTAAAATCTATATAACGAAAATACCCAATTTATCATCACTCCATTGTTTGAAATGATTGATTTCTTTAGACGTAAAAACTTCTAAATTTTCTGATTCCGTTATTTCCAATAAACATTTGCCGTCAGAATTAGTTTTCACACAACCATATGGAACTCCCACAAGGATTGGGTTTTCATTATTAACGAAAAATCTTTTATAATCCTTTAATAATTCCTAAATCTTTTGGAGTAATTTCCACCAATTGTTATCCAACCAATGGAAGTGTACAAATCAATGCATAATAATTCGCAAACATTCTCTTCTTGACAATCGCGTTTTAATACTCTTTTTGAGAAAATAGAGGTGCCAGTACCAGATATGGCTCCGGGACGCCATGGAATATCAATCGAATTATAACCAGGGATATTAATAATTTCAGGTTTTTGCATCCATTTTAACAGCGCTGGTAAGGGCTACCAGCTCCGCAGCCAAAAAATTGAAATTTTCTTTATAATTTAAATTTCCCAATTTTTATTAAAGAAAAGAGAGTAAAGGTTATATAGCGG
>RDEW01000014.1:1180013-1193817 GCA_011109175.1 Dicyema japonicum
CATAAAAGAACACAAGGACAAGAGATGGCAGCATCTAGTTAACCACCTCGACAGGAAAAGTACATCCCGACACTTCTGGAAAACTCTTAAACAAGTCAAGTCGGAGCTGGATGATGCAGACGGAACCGGAAAGTCTTCTCCTGAACACTTATGCCACCTACATCCTAACACCCTTATTACGCTGGAATTAGCTTCAAATCATTCTCGAAACACCTGGACATTAAGGTGCGTGCCCATAAACCGAAGAAGGAACCTTACCACGAACTATTCACAGATGACCAAGTCTTGGATGTGATCACCAGATCAAAGAGCTCACGGGCGTACGGGCCTGACAAAGTATCTTATATTCACCTAAAACACCTAAGCCACTACGCAATTGGCTACCTCACGCATATATACAATCTGTCCATTAACTATAATATTATTCCCAAGATTTGGAGAATTCTATCATAGACCGATATTGAAGGCTGGGAAACCAGAGACAGAACCTGCCTCCTACAGGCCTATTTCCGTTACCAGCACACTGTCAAAAATTATGGAGAAATTTGTATTATCAGTCATTATTTCGTATCTTCCACGTCCTATATTTCAACATGGTTTCCTCCGCGGTAGGTCCACCGCTACATATTTGGCAACCCTATCGCAGTTCATTGCCGACGGTTTTAACACCCATCTCCCGCCTCACAAACGCACAATCTTGGTTTCTATTGACATCAACAAAGCCTTTGACACTGTTTCGAGGAAAATCCTGGTTGGAAAAATATTTTCTACTAATATTCGTCCGAATGTGAAATTATGGCTAGCCAACTTTTTGTCTGGAAGACGTAGAAGAGTAGTCAGTGGTGATCTCAGATCTAGATCACGATTACTACCGAACGGGGTACCCCAGGTGTCTCCACTTTCACCAATTCTATTCAACCTATTCCTACACGACCTACCTAATGATGGAGACTAAGATTCCCTGCTATTATCCTACACAAACGATGTAGTCATTGTAATACGGAACCGCTCGACGCAAGTCGCATCCCTTAAAACTCAGACAAATTGAACACTCTCCACGATTGGATTGTTGGCAATCAACCTACGATTTCTGCAACCAAGTCCATCTGTTCCACTTTCACTTCGGACCGTCGTTCCAAGGATGAACCGAGTATCTTTATTGGTCCCACTCGGATTCCAGTGACAAGGTCCCCCACTGTCCTTGGAGTCAAGTACGACAGTCTTCTCAATTTCAACTCCCACGCAACAGAAATGATTACCAGGGGCCTCCAGAAAGTTAACGTTTTACGCGCCCTTGTCCGGAGGACCACGAGGAACATGGACTTTTCCGTTTCTACCCTCTACCAACAAACAATCGCGCCTGCCGTTGAGTATGCTTCCGTTGCATGGAGATTCACGCTATCGGGGTCTATGGTCCAAAGAATCAACTCGATACACCGGAAAACAATCAGTATGCTTTGCCCACGTAATGAATCAACAGTCGACCCAATACTCATAGCTAAGATCCGTAGTCGTGGCTCCGGATTTCTTCGCGTCTGTGAGGAAGATGGAAATCCGCTTCGCCTGATCCTTTCCATGGCAAGAGAAAACCGATTGGATAAGAAATTCCCCTCCCCGATCGGATTCCTCTGCAAGACCGAGAGAAGGCTCTTCCGGAAAGTAGTGGGGACGATGGAAGATCACAGACGTCGAATGGCACAATTGATTGCGAGGACTGGGATCACCTAACTGTTTGACTCTTTTGTCTTTCTTTCTCGTTGTTCCCTGGGTTATTAAAATAAAAATAAAATAAAAAATTCTCCCGCTGATGGAGATGGGTTATCAATTGTCTTTTAAGGCATTTCTTTCGGGAAGATTCCAACCTCCTGAAGGAAGGCAACTGACTCCATTTCAGAATGTGGTAGTTCGTAGTCCTGTCCCCATGATGCGATTTTAACCGCGATTTCACTTCCCGAAAACTAAAACCTATTTTAATTTCGATTATGAGAATATGGAATATGTCGTCTGACACCCATAATCTATTAATATTTAAATTATATAAAAAACTTAAATTTTAACCAGCAATTGAAAAAACGAATTAATTTTCGAATAAATTGTCATCTTAGCCATATTAAAAACGAAAACACATTTTATTGACACATTTTGGTTCCAAGCAATTCCTTCTAGAGTTTCTCCCAGTTCTATTTCCCTCTGCTCGATCAACGCATATTTTGCACAGTCTAATTTGGCGTTCAATACTTTTTTTATTTTTTCGTTTTACTAAATCTTTATCTATTAAAGTGTTAGTCAGTATTTCCTCTTTTTGGAATAGCTCAATAACCTTCCAAACTGATGGATGAAGATAACACCAATATTATTTAGCTTTTTATTCCACGATTCGCTGAAATTATTTGTTCTGGATTTATTCGTTACAGTTGCATCATGTACATTCCACTTAGATGGTAGAAAAATAGGAGGAATGTGTAGAATTCTGACAATTAATGAATTGTCGTTTTCAGAAACAGTTCGATATGTACCAAGAACATAAGTACGGTCAAATTAATCAAGAAGCAATCTTGCTTCTGGAAATGTATGTTGTACAATACAATAAAGAAAATTGATTCCATATTCTAAATCTTCAGCAAGCAAAAAAGCAAGCCCATCGATCATAGAGCAGAACAAACGAATTGAAAAATTTGACTTTTTTCAAAAAATATAAACATGGCTTAAAAATTTTTGTTTTTTTTCTATTTTTTGTAAAATTAGCAGTAGAAAATAGGAAAAACAGAAAAAAGTCAAATGCAAATTTTTCTTAAATTTTTTTGTAAACAAATAATGTCTTTAAAATCTTATTTTAATTGAAAATAACCAAGAAATAATGATTTGACTTTTTTCCATTTGACATTTTTTCCAAATTAAAATTTTACCTTTTTTCCGTTTGACTTTTTTTCCTACTGCTGAAGAAATATCTCTAGTTTTTGAGACACAACTTAAAAAGATATTTGATGTGGGCGATGATGTCATCGCGGAGAAGACTTGTTACGAACCCTAATCAGAGACATCTCAACTCCAAGTTATGCAAATCCAGAGAATCCAAATTTCTCCTGAATGTCATGTCTCGACATATCTAAAGCATCTGACAGTGTTAACCACAGAGCTATAATCTATCAGTTATCTCGGACGGGGAGCCCGAAGGAATTAGTGATTTGGGTGAAAGTGTAGCTAGAAGGAAGAAAATCCTATGTTAGATACGGACGCTATTTTTATAATATGATATTATTGAAGAGAGGAGTCCCACAAGGATCAATTTTGAGCCCTCTATTTTTTAATGTTCTAAAGGCCGGTTTCCCGTCTCCGTCTACACCAAGTACGAGATCTCTGATATACGCAGACGACATGCTACTGTCTGATGTGTCGAGATCGAGCATGATCTCAGAGAGGAGACTCAATGTGTACATGGAAGAGATAAAAGACTGGTGCGGTCTTTGTGGGTTAAACTGTCAGAAGAAAAATCTAGTGCAATGATGTTCTTCGGTCGGAATGGTAAAAGAAATCAGAAAAACTCCAAATGCGGAATCAACATTGTGAGCACCTGAAGTATCTCGGAACAGCTTTTGAGAAATCTCGGAGCACATTGTGGGATTTTAAACTAAAAAGGAATAAAGCCCACCAAGCGATATTGTGTATGAGGAAATTGAGACTCGAAACGGATATGTTTTTATTTTTCACGTACGATCATTCCATCACTCCTTTATGGACTGGAAGGATGGTATTACACTGCATACAATGAGCGTTTTATCTTGCGTCTAGAAAAATAGAGGAGAGCAGCAAGATTGCCCTACACAAAAGGCTCGACGAGAAGCTAGATGAAAATTTGCTAGTAATGTCGATAAGAGATGCAGCAGAAAAAAGGATGGAAAACTACCTGAAAAGAGATGCCATCATTGACTCGTATGTTGCAGCACAGAATAAACGATAAGAGGGGTCTGAGAGCACAGAGAAGAATTCAAGCGTTTGCAGGACTTGCGGCAAATAACTCCCTCTTTAATTTTTCCTTGCTAATAAAGTTGTTATTTGTTTGTTAAAATCAATTAATTAACAAAACATGTTTGATTAACTGTTATATCAAAAAAGACTAAATCAATATATAACAAATCGATGATGTATGCTCTGCAATTCAAAGACGAATTCGAAATTTAGAATGATCGACTGTTTTGTTCCCTATGCAATAAAATAGTCGATTCATTAAAGAAATTTAGTTAGTTAAGTAACCCCAGCCTCACTAACTTGTAGAAGGCCAGCAGCTATGAAGTAGGACGCAGCAGATGTTGGTCGCTCCCATAGATCGTTTAGTCTTAGTCTGTAGAGGAACATTGTGCCAATTCATGACATTCAAATAGGTGATTTGTTGTCAACATGTGGAGGTTGCAAAAGAGACAAAGTATATCGTATGTTGGTAGATATGAGTGGTGCCCACATCGTAGACGATCCAGGTTTACTCGGACGTCCCTTGAAAGAGAGGATTCTGATTGGTCTATTGGAGGAGGGGGTCGCTGTAATACTTTATTGTCTCCGAGTCTTCGGATGCTTCTCGTAGAAACAAAATCGTGTATCTGTTTCAGACGACTCCTGTCATTGGGGATGGAAGGAATGGATGATAACATTGGAGACAGGTCACTGATTGTCATAATAATTCTCATTTTGTTTTGCGGCTTGCATAGGAAGTGGCAGGGGTGTTCTAGACTGTAGGCTTGGGAGAGGAACTGCAGGGCTCTCATTTCCAGATGGTTTCTAATTGGAAGGATCTTTGACTCCCAATGTAGATGATCGACAGGAGTTGATCTGAGACATCCAGTAATTATTTTTTTTGTAGTTTGTCAATAGAAGTAAGAGAGGCAGAGGTTGACCAGCAAGGGCTTGCATAGTTAATAGTTGTTCGAATGAATTGTTTATGATGGTTAAGAGTTATTTGCTTTAGCCAAAGGAATGGCCTGACACAGCATTAAGTATGTTGATCTTGCGAGAAGCCTTTGTACATTGTTCCTCCACACGTTTAGAGAAAGTTAGTAGTTAGTCATAAATAACTCCAAGTATTTTGAGATGTTTCGTAACGGTGAGTGGTTGTCCATGAACTGTTAAAATTGGTTGAAAAATTAGTTGGCGGCGATTGGACGTGAATACAGTGACGGTGGATTTCGATGGAGAGTGGGATAGGTGGTTTGCTCCAAGCCACACTTCAAGAGTGTTCAAGTAATTTTGAAAATCCTTCGTTGCATCGTTAACGTTTATGTCTTTAATCAGATTATTTGCATACAATAGAAGTGTCTTGGAATCGGTTGGAATATCGCTTAAGTGTAAGTTGAATAAGGTAGGTGACAAAACGGAGCTTTGGAAACTCCATTTGGAAGGAGTCTGTAATGAGATAGACATGACATAGTTTCAGCTCGATTAATTCTTCCAGAGAGAAAATTTGTAGCCAATTCTGAAGACGTGGAGGAATTCGAGATGCAAGAATTTTGTTACTTAGCACGCGCTTTGATGTTCGATCAAACGCCTTGGTTAGGTCAATCGATGCAAGGATAGTCCGTTTGGGAGTATTATAACCGTTGAAACCAGAAATTTAGAAGATATCTTTTCAGAGTTATGTCCTCCAGATGTTGTTACCACCTGGATAAATTTTAGATATTGTAATTGGCAGTTAAATAATATTTCAAAAATTACGACGCCGTATATATTTAGAGTGTTAATTCTACAATCGATTAGCAATACATCTACACTCATTAAGGACAATAGTTTTGAACTATACTGGATTAGATGATCAACTATTAGATATTGTAGTTGGCAGTTAAATAATATTTCGAAAATTACAACGCCGTATATATTTAGAGTGTTAATTCTACAATCGATTAGCAATACATCTACACTCATTAAGGACAATAGTTTTGAACTATACTGGATTAGATGATCAACTATTACCATTTGAACGGATACCCTGAGGGTTAAGAGGGCAACTAAAAGTTGTTTTAATGAGAAAAACAGATATTTCAAAGACATTTTTGTGAAAATGAGAAAAGTCAATAAGAAAAAATAAAAGTAATAATTAATCAACACAGCAATCCATCCAATGTGGTCCCCGCCGACATTATCGACGTTGCCTCTCACGATTGCGACAGAGATCAACTGAAAAAGCCACCGGGTCTCACGTGCGTCGTCGTGGCTTTTTAGTGTAGCTAAGCGTCAAAGTTTCTTTTGGAAGCGAAACGATTTCCCACATATCAGTTGTCTCGACCACAATCGGATTGAACTAATGTGAAAAACTATTTGATTATGAGTTATAACNTGAGAAAAGTCAATAAGAAAAAATAAAAGTAATAATTAATCAACACAGCAATCCATCCAATGTTGTCCTCGCCGACATTATCGACGTTGCCACTCACGATTGCGACAGAGATCAACTGAAAAAGCCACCGGGGATCACGTGCGTCGTGGCTATTTAGTGTAGCTAGGCGTCAAAGTTTCTTTAGGAAGCGAAACGATTTCCCACATATCAGTTGTCTCGACCACAATCGGATTGAACTAATGTGAAAAACTATTTGATTATGAGTTATAACAAATAGTTGACATTTTTAATAATAGGAGAGAGGACGGATGCATTTCTCACAAATATCGGACGAAGGCTTACTTTGAAGAGGACTGTGGTTGAGGCAGAGGCTCGAAATGGCGGTGATCAGTGGGAACGCCTTCGGAATAACTAAAAATATTAACTTGTTTTAATGTTTATTTTTCAAAAATTAAAAATTTTTAAGTGCTATATTTTTAAATTTAACTGTTATAAAAATTGGCCTACTGATAACTTTCAACATTTCAATATGAGACTTGATTCCCCTTAAATAAGGTAGGATATCAAACTTTCAATATATTTCGCTTAATTTTCAATAATAATTGAGTGAACTGAATTCTCTTATAACATATGAATTGTTCGTTGTGATTAGACGGTTGTTTTGTTGTGATTATTACCTACCTCAATTAGGAGTCGGTGTTGGCCTGAGATGCGGTGATCAGTGGGAACGCCTTCGCAATAACTAAAAATCTTTACATGTTTTAATGTTTATTTTTCAAAAATTAAAAATTTTCAAGTGCTATATTTTTAAATTTAACTGTTATAAAAATTGGCCTACTGATAACTTTCAACATTTCAATATGAGACTTGATTCCCCTTAAATAAGGTAGAATATCAAACTTTCAATATATTTCGCTTAATTTTCAATAATAATTGAGTGAACTGAATTCTCTTATAACATATGAATTGTTCGTTGTGATTAGACGGTTGTTTTGTTGTGATTATTACCTACCTCAATTAGGAGTCGGTGTTGGCCTGAGATGCGAGACCGCTGTCCATTCAGTGAGGACATTCCTAAACCGCATTATTGAAGATTCCCAAGGGAATGTCATAGTCAAACTGACATCAATAACGCCTTCAATAGTCTAAGAAGGGACAATATCCTGGAGGCATGTATTGAGAAATGCCTTAATATTTCGAATTTGTGAATCATAGAGCCTACCTTCATCCTTACTTTTCGTGGACTACCTAATCCCTACGTGTTTCGGCGTAGGGAAATCCCCTTGGACCACTATTGTTTTGTCCTACAATAGAGAAAATCACCAAACTTCCTGCTCGACCCTCAACCTATGGTATCTGGATGATGCGGTTCTCGTAGGACCCCAAGATACTATTTTCCGGAATTTGGAAGTGGACTGGAATTAAATTGTGGTAAATGCGAAATCTACAATTGTACCTTTTAGAAGATAAGTATTCAAAATCTGTGTCATCTTTTGCGAATTTACTACCTGGAAGTAATTTCACACCAGATGAAGACCTTATATTCCTCTGATCCCCAATCACCATAAAGGCAATGGGGAGAGCTATACATGAAAAACAACTGTTACTCGGAGAGACTCTGAACTACTTGCATCTACTTGACGTACATACGTCATTATTTTTCCTGAAAAATTGTCTCAACGTAAAGAGGCCTGCATATGTCCTGAGGAATACTCCTTATTTCACCCAGTGTGACCAACTCGCACAGATTAAGGCAGAGCTTTTCAAAAAATAATTCTCGCGGCACACTAATCGTAAAAAAAATAATCCACGGCACACATTAAAAAATAAAAAAATTATTTTTTTAAGATGTGTAAAACTAAGTACAAAAATTGGTAATTTAATTCCCAAATTTTTATTAATGAAAAAATGAATTCTTAATTATTATTATTGTTTTTCCATATATCATCAATATCAGGTCGAATGGTTAACAAAGACACTCGCATTTCAGCACAAATCCGACGAGAAACAGTGTTATCTGACAAAGGTATCTTTATTATTTTTTGTTCATATTTATGACCAAACATAGTCCGAGCAATAATACGACAAGCAGGGATTATCAAGTTTTCGCCAATAGTGTGAGGTTTTAGTTGTTTTGCTATCACTTCTGAGATCAGGTATGAACATTTCAATGATTCCTTTGTGTTTAAAAAAGTTTCACTGAACATCATTTGACTAGATCTACGATTCATAGTAAAAACCAAATAATACTTAAGTTGTTTTTTCAAATGGATAAAATAATCCACAGATTTTTCGGAATAGTCCGGATGCTTGGAAGTAAAATGTCTCTTTAGTTTGCTAGGAACCATAGCATCACTTGCCAAAAATCCATGCAAATTAGACATTGAGGTAGTTTATTTTTATCTTTGCATATAAATCCAAATGACAAATAAGAATCTTTATAAGAACGACGAACTGATTTACCCATAAGCACGTTGATGCGCACGTTATTAAAAAATTAATAAATAATGGTTAACCAATGTAAATGTCATTTAATGTATAATAAAAAAATGATTATTTTAATTTTAGTAATTATTTTAATTCGTTTATCTTTTTAAATTAATTAGGTCAAAAATGTATATAAATTTATTCAAATTTGTATTTGGCAGGCGGCACACTAGAAATTGTCTTGCGGCACACTTAGTGTGCCGCGGCACACCGTTTGACAACCTCTGGATTAAGGGGATCTTCTGTTTCACAGCTGAGCGTATATTCAAAGTCCTGTTCGAGGATTTCTCATGGAAGCAAGCCGCAATGCCAGTGAGACTCGGAGGACTTGGAATTCGCAACCCTGTAAACGTTTCTCTATCTGCATATCTCTCCTAGCTAATGGCCTGAACATCCTTGTCAAAAGGATTCTACACTCCCTCCNTGGATTAAGGGGATCTTCTGTTTCACAGCTGAGCGTATATTCAAAGTCCTGTTCGAGGATTTCTCATGGAAGCAAGCCACAATGCCAGTGAGACTCGGAGGACTTGGAATTCGCAACTCTGTAAACGTTTCTCTATCTGCATATCTCTCCTAGCTAATGGCCTGAACATCCTTGTCAAAAGGATTCTACACTCCCTCCCTGAATTCTCTATTAACCAGGACGCTGGCCATGTTCGTGATAGCTGGAGCCATACTAATCAGCTTTCCCTGCTTTCCGCGTTCTCCCAACGGGGTCTGGACAATGTCGGAATTCTTTTGAAGATTTTCTATTGTCATCTAGCCAATATCTCCGTGCCTGTTAGTTATTGGAAGCGTCTTCCGAGAGCGGTGCTTTACTAACGTCATTCCCAATTTAGGATACCTTTCTGGATGATGAATGCGTCAATATTGGGATCTCATTACGACTGGGATTAAAAGTCTATGTTTTATACCCGTGCCGATGAGGAGACCAGATCAACTCTTTTGGCCTACACTCTCTCTCCTGCAGGAAGAGTGCAGTTCCTCTGGAGCTTGTTCTGCCAGTGAGAGGGTCGAATGGCTGAAACGCGCAAAGTAAACGGTCCTACCCAATGATTTTTTGTTCGTTCCAATCGCCTTGGAGACGTCAGCTTTCCTTACGCTTGTGACGCTGAAATTCTTGAGTCATCAAGAAATCGTATTTCTACACTATCAGGAGATCCCCGTGAGCGCTGCTGGCTATTTGAGCGAATTTCGCTCACCATATTGAGAGGGAATAGCCACGCACCCATTTGCTCACTTTTTTTCCTTAATAATTTTTTAGATATGAAGTAGAGAATCTCAATCATGAAACTGTTCTTTAATATTTGAATACTGCCAAAACTGATAAATTGAGGCACACAAATATGTTTAATGCATTATCCTTTGATAACCAGCCAAAGTCAATTTAATCGTTAAACCTCACTATGAAATAATGTTTCATCAACTCAAAACTTTTTAAATAATTGGTGATAAGGTCATCTTTATTTATAATCCGACAATATTTAAGGTTTCATCAAGCAGTGAATTATTTCAAGGCGCAATTCTAAAATGCTGTAAAGCCTTTGATTTTTGGAAGCCTATTAAACTTTATTGATGAGGTACTTATAAAATAATTTAATCTTTGAACATGTGCAGCATATGGAATGACCACATGTTTGTTTGTGAAATATAAATAGGGTAATCAGATTAGAGAGATAATGATCATTTTATTTGTAAAACTAAGTTTGTTATATATTTTATTATAGTTACGAGTCTTACATACTACAATGGTGATATTGGGAAACAATATCTAACTACGATAGGATATTACAATTTTGAAGATTCGAGAATGCTATGTCACTCTTTTTACTTAAATTTGATTTACATTAGCATGTTGAGGGAGAACCAATATGTTCATAGTAATTATCTCATTAATGACTTTAGCCTTAGCCAATAATGAGGATACCAATTATTGGATAGATATCAAATATGTGGAAACTAATAGAACATGGTTTAAATACTCTGGTGAGGATATGGTAATACTAACTTTATAAAATTACAGGTTTACGACAAATGGGAGTACACACAACCATATATTCACACTGACTGTAGAAATTGTGCCCAGTTAGATGAGTGTGGCACGTGGGACACGGTTTGCTGTGATGAACACAGGAGTGCTCTTTGCACTGTTCCAAGTTCTTATCTCGTTCACAAATAGTGTCAAAAAATCGATGTTACAACAACTTGTGCTACTTTGAGTACAATCAAAAAGTTCCCTGTAACAAAATGTCCGAGGTATGTAAGAAAATCAATGGAGTCCCTGTCATACCAACCGACAGTGTAGTCAACCAACAGCTAATCGGTGACTAAACTATCAGAACTTTAGAATGGTTCGGAAACACTGAGGGAAATTTGTTTTGGATCAACATGCCCCCAAAAAATCAGGTAAATAGAGATAATATAGATTTAGGCTTACCAAAATTGGTCCAATGAGGATGAGGGGAGTCAGGGAACCTGTGCAGTTATAAACACGTGTGGAAAATGGACTTTTGTTAATCCTGGAGAAAGTCATAGAGTAATTTGCAAAGTGGAACAGAAATAAAATTAATAATTAACATTACTAATAAATCTAATATTAATTAAAAATATTATTTACCTTTCAAATTAATACATTGGTGGGCAATGGTCGGTCCACATAAAAAGAGGCTATTTATTAAGCACGGAAGACCAATGAAAATGTTTCTCCCCCTCGACAAACCCTATGAGGAGGCACGACTAATGATTCAAGTTTGATAATTTGGATAAATCATAGATTGGTGGAGGTCAGATTGTCTCCAAATGTACAAAGGATTCCATAAAGTTTCACTTTTGTATAACCCCCAGATTAGTGGATCCATCAATGGTTGAGACTATCCCCAATTCGGTTTCTCTCAATTTCATTAAGAAATGCTTTTGGAAGAACAGAATTCTTGATACGAAAGAGTTTAAAAAGAAAAAACCAAGTCACTATACATTCAAACAAGACATGTGCATAATAAATTATGTCTACAACAATCGATTGATTGGTCACGTGACTGGAATTGCTATTTGGAAGGCAATTGACGAACCTGATCTAAGTAATCATAGTCCACAGTCAATCAGAGACCGATTCCTGAAAAGAATCCTTACTCATCTCTCTGAATATTCACTTCCAAACAATTATATCAACTACTTTTCCGGTGTTAACCACACCTCAGGTTCACATCCTTCTGAGATTCATTCGATTGTTGGTGATGAAATCCTCTCAGCTATAGATATTATTGATGTAATATTGGAGTTATTCCATAGTCCTTGAGTTCTTCTATGCAAGTTCATGTCAGTGAGGTGTTCGAAACACTTTGTAAATTCTCTGGAGACTTTGGTAAAGTTTATGATTATCTGTCTTCAAAAATTAATTTTTAATTTTGTTAATATTTCTAAATTAAATTTTTGCTCTATTCAAGAGGGAACAGCTATCTGAAGATCTGTCACGTTACAAAATTGACATCTGATGCTTACAAGAGACAAAGAGTGCCCTCTTGCTCCCATTAGACAATTGTCATGACCCCGTAATAATTGTCGGAACAGCAGAAGGAAATACGTTCGAAACTGAAAAGTGCATTAAAGAGAAACCTTGAAATATTACATTTTATAAGAAAACGATCGAATGACCTCTGGCACAAATATTTGGACGATGAGGATACTGAAATTGAAAACTGTCAGTATGGAAGACGAGTGTTGGCGAGGATGGCTGTAAAGCTCAAGTGAAACCCTTTTAGGGTTACGCGAAGGAGCTTTTAACTAACTTACATTCTCGTGGACTCTAGGATCTTCATTTTTAAGATTCCCAACATAGTTTTCGTCTTCAACATCTACACATCTCTCAACCCTCACTAAGTATATCGCTGATGGGTTCAATAACTCCAGTCCTCCCCAGCATACTATACTTCATCGATTGACCCAACCAAAGCATTCGAACGAACGCCAAAAAGGGTTCTTAGTAACAAAATTAATTCCTCCTCGACTTCATAATTGGGTAACAAATTTCATCTTTGGAGACTTTCTCAGGTTGAAATTATTTATGGTTTATCCCATTTTCGATACCTTCCTAAGAGTCTCCCAAAGCTCCGTTTTGTCTCCTGCCTTATTCAAATTGCTTCTGAGTGATATTCCAACTAATTTTAAGCCACTTCTATCATATGCGGATGATCTGATTATCGACTTTAAAGACAGTGACGTCATCGAAGGATTTAATAACCACTTGAACTCTCTTGAAGAGTGGATCAAATCCAAACATTCTCTGTGAAAGACTACTAGTCCAAAACCTGTGAAACCTAAAGACCATATAAACGCCTACGTCCAATAATCCTTAAATATTATATTATCGATATATACAACAGGTAGATAAATATCTTCCCCCAAGGTGGATTTCATGATTGACGGTCCACTAAGACGCTGTTTAGGTACACAAATGGTATGTGGAACTCTGCCATACAAAACGCAAATATTATAGATCTTTAAGTCCTTTTAACGGAAACAAACGGGACCTTAGTTAATATAATGTTGTTTTATTATTATTTATTTAAGCACTTCACGAGAGCCATACTAATTATAGCCCCGCATGTGCAGCAAAAGAAACAAGGTTAGATGTCATCCTTTTCCATGCTCCCCTGTTCCTAGCCAAAAGCTCTTGATAGGTCAATTCCCAAAATATTGGTGGCGTTACGGTATCTTTGATATGTTGCACACCTCCATCTGTGACTCCATAACGCATCAGCTGTGGATCTCTCTTCTCGAAAACCACTTTGACTATCTGGTAGGTATTTATAAGCAGATCCTTTTATTCGTTCAAGCACAATGTTTGCCAAGACTTTGCGTAATGAATTTAGTAGTATGATGGGTCGCAAATTTTCGATCGGTCCTCTGTTTTTGTTGGTTTTTTGTATGGGGATTAGTAGTCCCGTACCCAGAGGTAGAGTTGAGTTAGTTGAAAACATTTCATTTAGTAGTGTAGCGATT
>RDEW01000014.1:1194675-1218935 GCA_011109175.1 Dicyema japonicum
GTTATCAATTAGTAATATCAAGGATTCAAAAGGATTTCTAATTCAAAAAAAGACATGGTTTTAGAATGCATGAATTACAAGGGAAAATGATTACTGACAAACAACTTGATTTAGAAAGATTTGTAGATCATTTTGATGAAATTTCTAAACATTATAAAAAAGACGAAATTTACAAAATGGACAAGACAGGGCTCTATTATAAACTGATTCCGTCCAAGAGCATATGCAACACGATTTGGTAGATATAAAAATTTCAAAGATCGGGTTTCAACTATGTTATGTACAAATATGACTGGAACCCATAAATTAAAGCCAGTTAAGATTTCAAAATCTTAAGTACCCAGATGTTTCAAAAAATATAATTATTAATGATCGATAAATTATTGTGACCGGTTTAATATGTGCCGTTAAAGGCGTTAAAGCCGTTAGAAATCAATATTTTTTTAATGAAAAATAAATAAATTAATTAATTCCTATCTTTATAATGATTGGTAATTTTAATAATTTAAATTTCTTACAAATTTTCATTTTCTTAATGGCTGAATGTGAAACGTCTGATGACATAGGATCTCAAGGTCGTGGGTTTAAATCCGAAAGACGGAGTTTTCAGCCAAGGTCAATTCTTTTCAAACAGATCCCACCCGTCCTTCTGGCACTTCTGGCACGACACAGTTGTTAAAAGGAATCTTTCTCCCTGACCAAACCCTCTGATGAAGATTGCATTATGAAAACTATTCCGCTAAAGAATAAGTGATGTCCGCGACGGTAAAACGTGGGACAAAAATGAATGAACGCAAACCTACTTCTCCACCTCTCTTCGGAAGCGGAAGCCTGTAATTAAGTATTGGAAGATGGATTTGGTAGGCACAAGCAGATGTTCTCCATTTGGTTCCTTCCTTTGATTAGTTAGTTATGATTGTTTGTGCTGGGCTTACAATGATAAGCCTGGGGTTAATAATAATAATAATAACGGCTTACATCAGATAGAATAGTAATAGAAAGTCAGAGAATTCAAATGTCTCCTGAATGTCATGTCTCGACATTTCTAAAGCATCTGACAGTATTAACCTCAGAACCATAATCGATCAGTTATCTCGGACGGGGAGCCCAAAGGAAATAGTGATCTGGGTGAAAGTGTACATAGAAGGAAGAAAATCCCATGTTAGATGCGGACGCTATTTTTATAATATGATATTATTGAAGAGAGGAGTCCCACAAGGATCAATTTTGAGCCCTCTATTGTTTAATGTTCTAATGGCCGGATTCCCGTCTCCGTCTACAACAAGTACGAGATCTCTGATATACACAGACGACGTGCTACTTTTTGATGTGTCGAGATCGAGCAAGATCTTCCAGAGGGAACTCAATGTGTACATGGAAGAGATAAAAGACTGGTGCGGTTTTGTGGGTTGAAACTGTTAGAAGAAAAATCTAGTGCTATGATGTTCTTGGGTCGGAATGGTAAAGGAAATCACAAAGATTCCATATGCGGAATTGACATTGTGAGCTCCTGAAGTATCTCGGAACAGCTTTTGAGAAATCTGGGAGCACATTGTGCGATTTTAAACTCAAAAGGAAGAAAGCCCACCAAGCGATATTGTGTATGAGGAAATTGAGACTCGAAACGGATATGTTTTTATTTATTTTTTCACGTACGATCATTCCATCACTCCTTTATGGACAGGAAGGATGGTATTACACTGCATACAATGAGCGTTTTATCTTGCTTCTTGAAAAATAGAGGAGAGCAGCAAGATTGCCCTACACAAAAGGTTCGACGAGAAGCTAGATGAAGATGAAAATTTGCTAGTATTGTCGATAAGAGATGCAGTAAAAAAAGGATGAAAAACTACCTGAAAGGAGATGCCATCATTGACTCGTATGTTGTTAAAGTTATCTAAATATCTATCTATCCGAATTTGCTATAAAGTAACCTTATATCACGGTTCTTTTCCTTGGGGATTTAACATCTCTACTTTACTCGGGATTTTACTTTTCTATTTCCCTTTGGGATTTAACTTTTCTATATTTTGTTTCTCTTGAAACAAAACTTAGTGGTTGTTAATGTTATCAAGTGATAAATTTGTCTTATCAACCCGGACAGTATCAACGGGTTTTTATGACATAATACAATAAATAACAATAAAAAACCTTTTGTAGACGGGTCTAGATTTTCTACAACTTCCAATTCTTCTATATTAAAACTTTCAAGATTATCGTGAACATGATTCCACGACAGTGTTGAATTGAGGAATACCACGATACTCTTTGGAATCGGTCAGAGACAACTCGCCTAGAAATAACGTAAAAATATTATTTTTCCACACTTCATATTAGGTATACGGGGAGTATGGAAGCAAATTCCGGAACGTGCGTACATACGACCCAATACCTGTTAAGTAGCGAATTCCGGAACATGCGAGCAGGCATATTCACCCAAAATGGAAAACCGCCAGAAGAACGGTGCTATCGAAAATGTGTTGGTTCCCGAGAACAACACCTTCCTTTTCAGTATTTCCAAGTACCTGAACAATGAGAATATTCCTTTCAGTACCTGGAAAAAATGAGAATATTGCTAAGAGCATTTTCCTTTTGTGTAAATGGGGTGATTTTTAGCTTAATAATAATAAGTGGAAATGGGGTAACCTTCCTTTTCAGTATTTCCTGAGGTTATATAAATAAAAACAATTAAGGGGAAAAAGTGGCCTCTTATTTGCTAAATCAAATCATGTGGACTCCAACTGTATAGGTAATCTGGCGGATTCCAATGCACCAGTAATGAATTCATCTATGTCTTGAACTCCTTGCGCTTATAGGACTTGATGGCCTTTAACGTCGACAATCCTGCCGGATCTACACTTGTTGACCGCACTAACGTCTAGACTATGTCGAACGCATACTCCTATTCTTATGGAATCATTGTCAGAGTCTCGAGGAAGGCACACGGAAGGGCTCACATCCAAGAACCAATTTCACCTGCGGATGCTGAGTCAAGTAACGTTAGATAGGGCTGATCCATTTTCGGTTGTATTGTTTCGATAATAATGTGCATAGCTGTTCTCCCTTTGTTTCATAGTATGATTCGGGGATCCAAGATTGGATAGTCAAAGTTTTATTCAAACACTCTAACGATCCAGCAATAAGGTCCTTTATATGGTTAGGATGTGGGGCATAAAGTCCCTTATTCTGGTCAAAGAAAAAAGTATATAATTGGAATGGACACGTTAGGGCCGATGGGTGCTTTTCTATGGTCCGTTCAAGGGAATCTCTTGTTGGAGGAAGCACCTTGTTGATAAAAGTAATAATTCCCAATTTAATGACGGTGTAGTCAGTAAATGGTGATAGTAAAAGGCATTATTGTGTTTCTCAAAGAGATTTATGACCTATAAAGATTAAATTAGTGAAATTATTTTTTGAGAGTTTTCGAATTGAGACACCAAAATAGCAATGTCATAATTATATTATTCATTTTTAACAAATATGCAATTCTCATGCACAGACCGTATCCTTCTAATAACTTCCACAGCCCAATCATCTAATTCCACATCCCCAGATATGCCTTTAAGTCCATCAACAATAGGAACTGCTGTAATCAAAGCACACAATTTGAGTCCTTTCTCGAATAGTAATACAAATTTGTCATGATAAGGTTTGCCAATCTCATCAAAACCACGTGACACCTTCATTATCAATTCAAGAAGAGTTGTAGTAAGTCTATCTAAACTTACCACAGGATTCTTATTGAGGTCCGCTATGATAGATCGAACATTATCTTCCAGAAAATCATCAAAATTCGAATCATCCTCCTTGACTAAGAATAATAAATCCATTTACCTATAAAATTTAGAAACCTATCCTCCAGCTTCTTTGAAATTGAAATTATATTTGATGACTGAGAATTCTTCCCCTTCACCTGCCTTTATTGCTTAGATTACCTTGCTTAAGAATGAATGTTCGTACTTTGAGCTGTTATGGGAGACTATAATATGCCAAAGCATCAATTTTCGGTATGAGTAGTCGTCCAGTTGCTTTAATTTGTTTGGAGTTCTGTTAAGTTTATTAATACTACATTTTATGGAAGTTAGTAAGAGATCCTGATATATTATTGAGAGTCTGTATAAAGCTTTCAATTGTTAGACACAGATTGACACACATAATTAGTTATTGGCACACAGCGAAGTTTAAATTTGAAATTTAAAAACAATTTGTAAATATAAATATAAAATAAACAATACAAATAAACTAATTTGTAATTATAGCTATTTCTAAATGTATCTTAGCTTTAATCTTTTAGAATTATTATTATTATTAGTTTAAATTTAGGCTCGACAAGTGACGCCGTCATCAGTGGACTCTCACTGCGGAACTGGATTTTCTAGAAAGGACCCACACACAAGAAAAAGAAAAAAAAGAAGTGAAGATCATTCCTTGGTTATACGATTAGTTAAAATTAACTGTTATTTACTTAAATAAAGTGTGTGTCCTGCCTATGCGGAGCTAATACCACGGCTCCGTGAAAAAGGCTGTTATTATTATTATTTAGCGTGGTGTTATGTGGTCTACCAATTCAAAAGGTTTTGGAAACGCCCAGGGAGGTACCTAATGCCCACCGAAAAAGGACCGATAGACCCCATTCTCCTGGGGACATTCTCGTCCCCGGGCGATGCATTTTACGGAGCATCGAACTTTCCTAGAGGAAATCCTCTGCCCATCGAAGAGAAAAGCACTTTACGACTCTCCAGCTAAACATAAATGGAATTAAAGGAAAAATCAGGAAACTCCGCTCACTCCTGGCTTGTCAAAAGATTAACGTTGCGATGATTCAAGAGACCAAACTCTCTTTTAATGACCCTACCCCTACATTCCCAGGATACAAAGCTATCAGGAAAGACTGTAAAGAAAAAAAAGGTGGAGGTCTGCTCACTCTATTCAAAAAAGAACTTGAAATGCAGAGACATCTCCTCGGAAATGAGGAAACTTGTTGGGGATGATGATGTAACAGAAATAATTGGAATCTCGCTCTGGACAACGGAAGGAAGACTATGCCTTGTGAATATCTACGTTCCACCTTTTGGTTCCTGTCCGAAAATCTATGTTATGCCTAACCTATCAAGCCTGTCTTCCTTCGATGAAATCATCATCGGCGGGGATTTGAATGCGAAGCATCCATTATGGCTGTCAACTTAACTAGCTGACATGAGAGGGAAACTATTATCGCAAACGGACTCCCTAACGATATCAGAACATTATTATTATTATAAGTACTTATCGCTTTGTCATAGGACTTGACAAAGCATGTGCAACACGAGTTAGCAAATCACCGGTTAGTTTCATCCACTTCTTCCTATTCAAAGCCGCAGAGCGCAACCAGTCAAGATCCTCTCCACTTCCAAGATGCCGTCCCATTTCTTTGAGGTCTTCGTCCTTTTATAAAGAAGATTAGATGACATCCTCGTATCACTTCTTTCGAACATCATATGCCGTAGTTGATATCTATGAAACGCATTAAGTCTCTATTATCATATTATTATCAGAACATTAAATAATGAAATAAAGGCAAAAGAGCTCAATGTCCAGAGGTTGAAATGGAATCGTGTGCTTACAACGATGAATAGAAATCGCACTACGGGAAAGGTGTGGAAAGCTACTCGAAATGTGGCAAAAGGCGATGAAGTTTCAACAGAGGAAGATTATGTTCAAAGTGATGTGAACAACTTAAGGAAATGCAATTGGATTTGTGAAGATCATCGACCCGGACCTACGCCTCTGGAGGCCCTTATGAGAATAGACTCCAGATCACAAGAAGGTGGCCCTAAAAATTCAGGCAGCCGTCCTGTACGTTCATGCGCGGGCACAAAGGAAAAACACCAAGCAAAGATGAGGTCTCACCATTAAAGACTTCCGGAAGAGTTATTCTTGGACGACCTCTGAACTTCTCCCCTGACGTATCGAAGTATTCTTCCATGACGACGTTTGCTGGCGTGTCTTGTTCCAATCTGAGAATATGGCCAAACAATCTCCAGCGAGCCTTCATGATCATGGTGCTCAGAGGTCCGGAACCAACTTCTCCCCTGACGTATCGAAGTATTCTTCCATGACGACGTTTGCTGGCGTGTCTTGTTCCAATCTGAGAATATGGCCAAACAATCTCCAGCGAGCCTTCATGATCATGGTGCTCAGAGGTCCGGAACCGCATCTTCTATATAAATTTTCACTCCCTACATGCATTGGCCACTTTAGTCCCAAGAGAGACCGAAGTTGCCTTCTGTGAAAGGAGTCAAGGTTTTGTTCGTCCGTTTTCGAAATTCCCCACGTCCCAGAGTTGTATGTTAGTATGGGCCTCACGAACGCCTCATACAACCTGAGTCGGAGTGATGGCCCGACCGAGCATTTTCTTATCCAACATTTCATAAGTTTTTGCATAGTAACCGTAGATAACAATTTTCTTCTTGCAATGTCTTCGGAGTCTCCGAGAAGAGAGCCAAGCTTTACGGTCTTCCTCCAACATTCACTATTGCGTAGTTCCATCCGCTTAATTTCAACAATATCCGTTTTCTGAACATTCAGTGATAGACACCATTTGGCCAAACAGCCTGATGCAACCTCCAAGAGACGTAAGAGTGCTTCTTTGTCAGTCGAGATAAAGTCAACATCATCGGCATACACGATCTCCATAATATAATTGTTGTAATACTTCCGGAGGTCTTGCAGAGCCGATTCAAGGTATATAGCAAACAATACTGGGGAAAGGGAATCTCCTTGGGGTGTGCCCACTGTTGAAATAATTTCCCGTGACAAACATTTTCCAATACGCACTCGTAACCTCGTGTTTGATAAGAATATCCGTATCAGAATAACCGAGTCCTTATCCAGGAAACTTTCAAGCACTTCAATGAGTTTTCCCCGACGGACAGTGTCGAAAGCTCTGGTCAGATCAATTCCAAGGATAGTCTTTGAGCTCCGGAATCTTTGTTGAATAGCACATTGCCATCTATGGCACCATACTACATCAGCCGTTGATCTCCCTGTCCTAAAACCACTCTGGCTCTGGGCCAAGTACCCGTCCACCGGCTCTTGGATCCGATTAAGAGTAATTAGGGCAAGGATCTTCCTTAAGGTGTTTAGAAGTCCTTGATGTACCTCCACACATATCCTGTCATCAATTTTCCAATATCGATGTAATCTGGGGAGCAAATTCTTGTGAACAGCGAAACCCTGTCCATAGTGTTTACAGTACGATGGAAGGAGGATTAGTCTGTAGTCTCCAAGGTTTTCATCGAGTCCTTTTCTGAGCTTCGTCTCTTGGAGACAGCAAACAGAGCATCCATATTTTGCAAGGTCCAGACATAGTTGGTGCCTCTTCGATCAATCATTAAGGCCCCTGGCATTGAAGGTAAGGGTAGAAAACCAGAAAGGATTATTCAAATACGTATTAGACATATGTGCAATAGAGGGACGTCACCACCTCAACCGTGGTCTTGGGTTAATAAATAAAATTTTATTAACCTCGGATACACAGAGAAAGAAGTTAAAGTAAACAACTAATTAAGTGTATCCAGTTTCCACTTCTACAGAGTCCATCCGTAATCAACATAAAAGGTAAGACGTCCATTACATGCAGTTGTGGAAACCTCTCCAATTGGAATGGGGGAGAACAAATGATCCTTTTTCGTCCCGGCCTGGCACTGGGCGACACCTAGACAGGTGGATCACTTGACGCCACTCTATTAGGAAGAGAGAGGAAAAACAGACAAGCATGCAGAAAAATTAAACCAATTAACCACGCAGCACCACATGGCGCACGCGGCTATATATCACTTCACGACGTTGGAAAAGAGTCACAAACTCCCTATCCCGCGCGGATGGTGTCGAATCCTACTCCTTCCCTGTGGAGATGTCGAGGAAAATCCAGGACCAGATTTAGTCACATTACAAATTAACATCAATGCTATCCGAACAAAAATTGCCGAACTACAACTCTTTCTCATAAAACACTCAATGGATATAGCTCTTTCCCGAGATACCAAACTTAACCCACGGCGATCAACCCCCAACTTTAAGGGAAACAACGTTTTCAGACGAGACAGAGGTCATGGATAGAAAGGAAATTTAATTACTTTAATCAGGAAGCATATAATGATTATAAATATCTCGGACGACATCCCGGACCCCTCCCACCAAGACGACACACTGGTGCAACTAACTCAGAAAATTTGCCTACCCTCTTTCCGATTGACAGTTGTCAATATATAAGTACCTTCTCCACCGTCATGCCCAAAAGGCTACCGCCCTGAACTCAACGATTCACTCTGTTGGAACACACGCTAATTGGCGGTGACTTAAATGCGAAGAGTTTTCGATGGCATGCTGACCAACAACTGAATCAACGGGGGCCCCTATATTTGACAGTTTTGACGACTTGATCACTCTCAATAATCAAAGCAAACACACAAGGTCCCCTTCCCGTCAAGGCGACTCCCCTACTTTACCAGACATTTCTTTGCCGCCCCTTCTCTTGAGGCTGTCATTTTATGGGATTTTATATACGACTTACATACCTACCATAACCCGATCTTCATGAGGATCTACAAAAACATAAGTTAATGAACACTCTGAGAACAAATGTGAACTTTTTAAAGACAATATGGCCCGCCTTCACATCTTTTATCGAACTACACATACACCTTCCAGATAGAGAACTTCGGATCTATCGACGCTGCTGTCGAATACCTCAATGAGATTATACTCCGAGATCGCAAAAGATACATTCCGATACTGAAAGGATATTAAAACTGAACAAAGAAATCACTCGGAACATCACGAAACACAGCAAAGAACGTTGGGAACCCTTGCTCAGATAAGTTACGAACAATACTTCCCTCACTGTATAATGTAAATCGATAAGGAGGCTTAAGAAGTGCTCTCCACATTTAATTGGACATCAAGAGCCATATCCCAATATTAGTCATAAACCATATTCAAAAGACATGGATGTTCATTCTAGCAATGGTCGAAGGAATAATTTCCCAACATGACTTCTTCAACCCTTCAACAGTCCACTCAGTAATCAGGAAAATGAATAACTTGTCGTCCCGCGGTTCAGATGACATCTTCATTCTCTAACTGAAACACCTGGGTCATTCCGTGACGGCCAAAATAACACAAATTTTCAACCTCTCAATAAACGAGAACAAGATTCCGTCAATATGGAAGAAATCTCTGATACACCATATCCTGAGAAAACAACCATTATCTGCGCCATATCTTCTACCGACCGGTATCCATCATCTGCGCCATATCACGAGTGTTAGAAAAACTAGTCATTCTCAAGATCCGTCATTTCATAACTCTACCATCTTTTCTACATGGATTCCGCGAAAGACACTCAACAACAACTTATCTAGAAAAGACTTTTGACTCAGTATCTCGGAAGATCCTTACAGCAAAAATTTTTACTACATCAATCCACCCTAAATTAAAGTCATGGTTGGCTAACTTAATCAACCTTAGGCAAAAATGACCCTTGAATTTCTGAAAACCAGCTACTATGGCCAACTTGCATTAAAACCAAATTTTCGTTAATATTTATTTATTAATCGTTAATATTTAAATCAAATATATTCGACGTGACTTTCAAAATACCGTGCTACGCATTTATTAATTCAAAATACCAACGCGTGGCGCCATGTGGTGCTGCGTGGTTAATTGATTGAAGTTTTCTGCTTGCTCATCTATTCCTCCTCTCTCTTCCTATTAGAGTGGCGTCATGTGATCCACCCGTCTAGGTGGCGCCCAGTGCAAGGCCGGCATGAAAAAATATCATTTGCTCTCCCCCACTCTACTGGAGGGGTTTCCACAACTGCATGTAATGGACGTCTTACCTTTTATGCTGATTCCGGATGGACTCTGTAGAAGTGGAAACTGGATAACTTAATTAGTTGTTTACTTTAACTTCTTTCTCGGTGTATCCGGGGTTAATAAATAATAATAATAAATATATTATCAAGAGGTGCATTTATTTGCACCACTGAGCTTAGTCGGGTCAAAAAACTGGAAAAACTTTGGAGTAAACTCTATTAGCCATCGAGGATCAATAGTGCTAGCTCCATGCATGTATTCTTTTGAAGTTAACATCAACTCATATACTACCCTTCTATATAAAACTACTCTTCTCCCTAAAGAAGTAAAAATTCCCCCGTCGTTCAATGCGTTCAACGCGTGTTGCTGCTCAACCGCAGACACGAGGTATTGCACAGGGCAAGGGTTCATAAAGTCGAAAGACATAAGGTCATTGATTCCCATGGCCTTTAGTTGGAGTGTTGTTGCCGCCAAGTTTATTGTCCTAATCTCGGGTACCTAATAATCATAATCCACATTATTACTTGAGTCTTTAACATTTCTCGCTCAGTGTATAATCTGAAGCACTTACCTAGACCAGTTCTACCAGATCGCACCGCCCGTTGCTTCGCCAGTGCCGTACTATTAGAGTGATTTTCAGCTGGTCCATGCACGTTTTTTGAATTTTAAATCTACTGCTTTACAAAGCAGGGATCAAAGACGTAAAAAATTCAGTCAATTGTCAGTGATGTCTCCCCGATGTTATTTGTCACCACAATCTGTAGGTTTCTATCAAAAAACTACCTGTCTAGATCCAGTGTGAGTAGTTTGAATATTCTGACTTGAATTTCCTGCAGAAAGAGCCCAATAGAATAATCATTTTCGGGATATTGGCACTCAAGAGTCC
Organism: Dicyema japonicum; assembly: GCA_011109175.1. Taxonomy (NCBI): domain Eukaryota; kingdom Metazoa; phylum Dicyemida; class Rhombozoa; family Dicyemidae; genus Dicyema; species Dicyema japonicum. Next base: position 1,205,420 of record RDEW01000014.1, read on the forward strand.
GCCTGCACAAAATCTCATATCCAGTATTAATTTTTTCATGCCCAGTTAAAAACAGCAAAATATCCCCTATAACAATAAAGTTTAAAAATACCACGTTTTTGCTTGAGGTGGATCTCTATAATGTGATTAAGACACCATCGAGGTAGTCGGGCTTCCGTGCTGAACATGACTTCCACTGGATCCTTCCAGGGATAATGAAAATTTGCTAATTAAGTCACAATTCTCACGATTGGTAGAAATACTTGGAAAATTTAACAGAATCTAACATCGAAGAGGTTACAATTAACTTCAGATCATTCCTTTTCAGCATAGCAACCTTCAGAAGTCCGAACAGGACCTCAGTGTTTACCGTTCACTCGTGAGTTTAGTCCACCATGATAAACAAATACAGCGCCAAATCAGGGTCAATCAATCACTTTCAGAATCAGTCATGTACTTAATCTCGGTGTCCTTAGCAGTACAATCCTCAAATCGAATTGTATAACCAATCTGAATAGTTAATAACCAAAATATAACATCCTGACCCAATCTACGGTTAAACTCTTCAGAAACTCGTTTGACACAGACATTGCTGCTACTCTACGAGGCTGAGTCCATCCAATCTTCCCATTAGCGGTATAACCGGCCTCGTGGCAGTGCTGTGTTATCTGAGTCGTCTTCCCTGAGCCCGTGTTCCAGATTACTATCAGAATCTGGTTGTCCTGGATCGCCTTGATCAGCTCGTATTTCAGATTCGTAATCGGAAAAGTGCTTATCTACTTAATTAGGAATCTTGGTCGATACTTTCCTCCAGTCTTGTGGGACGTTATTTGCATCTTCCATTCACTTTTGAAAAAGAACTACGCTGTTGTTTCTCTCAGACTCTCTCTGCGTATTTCAAATTGTCAACAAACTTGGAGTTTTAGTCCACGCATCATGTCTTAGCTATCTGACTAAGAAATATATGGTACTTCTGTGAAGACATCAGAGTAATCAATAATCCTTATTACATAAAAAGTATAATGTCGTTTATATAGGAACAATATGTCTGCTGCCTCGTACTGTGTTGTTTTTAAGGGTTTGAATAGTGAAGATGGGCATGGGTTGTTGTATTTTCAGTTATAGACGGTAGTAAAATAGGTATATCAATGCATTATTAGAGATACAAATAGACATTCTATTTACTAAGCGTTCTATTTATTGCCATCATAAATTACAAATCCGAATCATTAGATCATCGATTTTTTTGACATTTCTCAATTTTCTTTTCACACGAAGATTTAAGGAAATGTTGTAAGACCAAAAAATCACTAATAAATTAATACACCCATTAGTCTCTCTTAATAATCTCCACTCTTAGCTCAGTGTTCTTTCCTAGATCCCACGGACTTTCTGAAATCTTGCTGTACATGCGTGGGATCAAACTGTGTGCCATTCAAAAAAACCTAGAGATAGATATTTATGAGATCTCGAGATGCCTCATCAGAACACTCAACATGTCTAAGTATTCTTTTCTTGAGCTCATACTATCTCGTTAAGGACTGTAAACTGCCCTGTCCCGATATAGCAGACACCCTCCAGCCTTTAGACTTCCATTGTAGCAATCGTTTTTCTCCATGATCCACTGTTCTGTCTCTCTGTACCCTTTTTTATTATAGCTCAGATCTTTTCAGCATTTTTCCAGAAGTTGGTTGAGGTCAGCGAGGTTGCACAAGAAATGATCGATCAATGTATAACGCTTTTTGAAATAAGCAAAAATTTACATATTGAGAGGATATAATTTGAATTAATTGAAAAGTTGAAGACTCTCGTCAGAGATTTATTGTAGTCCTAAAATTTTTTGTGTATATCATATGAATCCTATCAGGCCTTTGAGATAAGTAGTCTATGTATGACTCAACACCTTACTCATGTCGTTTTCTGTAAAATTAATATATTCATTGTTGCTTATTTCTACAATAACTGATAATATGCACCTTACAGGTGTATCTTGAGGACATAGCATACCAAATACTAATGGTGGATATTGTCTTAGGAGACTGACTAAATAAATATGCTTAATCAATTTCTACTCATCACATAAACACCCAATTGACATCAGAGTTATGCTTCGACCATACTTTAACAAATTCTTTAAAGTGATGTGTACCAAAGATTGGCAATCTTGTGTTAGATAATCAAAAATGTCAATTATGACTGCTGTAATAAATTAATTTCCCGAAATATGAAAGATAATGCCCATGAATGATCAAAATAGAGATAAACAGATAAAGGAAGCATAGGCAAGAGGAACCACGCTATAAAATCTTGGGTCACATGCTATAAAATCTTGGGTCACATGCTGATATTATGCTATCTGGATAACTTTGCTAGAAAAATATACTCAAGAAACAATATTGTTGTATTCCATGGCACGTCAAGAAGATTGTGTTGAAAAGAAATAATCTAAAGACTAAACTGAGGTGATGCGTAGACTTACAGAACAGCTTTGCCTTGTTCACAAAATCGGCGAACTACAAAAGCAGTTGTCGGAACAATTCAAAAGTTGAAATGAGAATAAGTGGATCTCTCAACTACGGAATCTAAACAAACACAATCCCTTTTTCTAAAAGATATACCGAAGAGTAAAGAACCCAGAATCAATCGCAAACAAGATTGTACTTAGCACGCGCTTTGATGTTCGACCGAACGCCTTGGTTAGGTCGATCGATTCAAAGATAGTCCGTTTGGGAGTATTATAATTGTTAAAACCAGAAATTTAAAAGATATCTTTTTAGAGTTATCGTATGTCCTCCAGATGTTGTTAGCACGTGGATAAATATTAGATATTGTAGTTGGCAGTTAAATAATATTTCGAAAATTACAACGCCGTATATATTTAGTTCTTTAGAATGTTAGGGAATTCTACAATCGATTAGCAATACATATAAACTGATTAAGGACAATAGTTTTGAACAATACTGGATTATGCTCAATTATTACGATTTGAACGGATACCCTGAGGGTTAAGAGGGCAACTAAAAGTTGTTTTAATGAGAAAAACAAATATTTCAAAGACATTTTTGTGAAAATGAGAAAAGTCAATAAGAAACAATAAAAGTAATAATTAATCAACACAGCAATCCATCCAATGTTGTCCTCGCCGACATTATCGACGTTGCCACTCACGATTGCGACAGAGATCAACTGAAAAAGCCACCGGGGATCACGTGCGTCGTNAGCTGTTGGCTCTTTTCGTTCCTTTTTGGAATGGGTGACACCATTTCTGGTGAGCCACATGACACCACGCTAACATGAAAATTTCGAGGAAAAAAAGGTTGAAAAACACTGCTTTAGAGTACACAATAATTTAACTACAACACAAACAGAAAACTAATTATTTAAATAATAAAATTATAATTTTGTTTTTGAAATTCTATTTGATTGCACCCTTTCCTGTGAAGATATCATTTTTATCGTTAGTATTTTTTGGTAAGAAAAGTGACCTAAAATTATGTAAATAATTAACTTGATTACTTATTCTATCTATTTCTTTTTTAATTGTTAATTTGTTAAATATTATTTTTTTTGAATCATCAATTTAAAATCTTAAATTAATAATAAAAATACCTGTTTTTTAAGTCATTAATCTCCATGATTACATCCCTGTGGCCTTTCTGATAATGTCTCATCACATCTTCAATGTCAAATGTGCTCAAGACATTACTGAAGTTTTTATTGGTTACGAGAAACTGTAGTCGAATGATAAACATAACTGCTAATCTCTCCACATTGGTTATATTTGTAAATTCTAAATATATTAATATAATACCCTCAGATATTGTCGACTTGAGTGCATATCTGTTATATTTACTAAAAGTAACTTCTAAATTGTCTCGTGTTAGTTGTGTGGTCTTTGTCGTTAAATAAATATTTCAAGTTATCCCTATGCATTATTTTGTAATAACTTTTAGGTTGTTCGCTAAAATGAATAAAATATATTTGATTTTTTAATATTTTTGATCTCTTTGAGTTTGTGCAATCTCCAAAAACTGAGAATATATTTAGCTGCCGCGTAGATACGTTTTTTGAAGTTCTTTGATCTCTCCAAATTCTGAACCTTGATAGTAAAACCAGACCCAAGTATCCCCTTAAATATAATTTACTCAATAATAGGTTAAATAAGGGAAGTAATAATATTACGGCTGGTAAACCGAAAAATGAGATCCCAATGATCGATCAGATGGAGGCGATGATTCTCCCAGTTGTCGTTGAAGGGACACTGTCACCGTACCCAACCGTACACAAAGTTATCTTAAAAATTATAGTAAGTATTTAAAATTCAAATGGGGGACAGCACTTACAGGGTTCATTGTAAAAAAATTGATAAAGGATAGACAAGCAAACGCACCAACAAGCTTCCCACACCACGTGATGGGCACAATATCACCATAACTAACAGTTGTCAATGATATCTATAAAAATATAATTAATAGCAATAATTATAGACATACCACACTCCACCATAAATTATCAGCATAGTTTTTGAATTGTTGGTTGTTGTCCTTCTCTGCAATGTATATTCCATATGCCGCGATTATTAGAGACAAAAACCCAACGTAAATAGACGTTGAAAGTTCCTTCTTAAAACAAAAATTACTTTTCTGTGCTGGATGATCACTGAAGTTAATAATTCCATTGATCCAACTATTCTGTTCATGTGGAAAACACGGATAATCTGGAATAAACGTAATCCCTGAATAACAGATGTCGCGTATAAGTCCTGGTTAGTGGCTAAACTGACCAACGAAAATCCAGAAATTATAATAATTAAATCTTTTTGTTAATCAAAATTAAACCAATTACGCATTGGGGTTTCCTCGTGAATCTGAGTCGACCAATCAGTCCCCTGTACTTTCTCTTGTATCCACAAACTAAAAGACGGATGAAAAACTCAACTGTAAGCAAACAGAGTATTAAAAATTCCTTTAATTTATCTAAAAAACTACAATAAAAATCAATGGTTTTTTAAGGGTATCCTTAAACTTATCAACTGAGGCAACAATACTAATGGAGATTGAACCCAAAATGATTATAAAACTGGAATATATAAAAAATATACATTAAAATTTGATATCCAATTGCAAAACTGGTATTTGGCTTTTCAAAAAAAAAGTAAAGCTTAGTTTTTATTCTGAAGATTTTTCTATTATATATTTTATTTTCGTGTAGTACGGTGGAACTCATCCATTATTATGTACGTGATGACCATTTTAATAACTATTGATCACTTAATTAACATTATTATAATTTATATTGACTATTCCTTGTAAATTAAACTTTTTGATAAATTTATCATTAATTTTCATTGTGCTGATAAAACTTCAGACGTAGAGTCCTCAAGGACAATCATTAATGTTCTACGGGCAAATCTATTTTCCTATAAAGCTAAAGACCAAAATCAGTGGACTACGCCGATATTGGATTTTGCACGACTTTTACATGTTCCTCGAGGAATATGGAAAATCATTATACAGCTTTCAAATTCGGAAATAAAATATTATGTCCGACTTTACCATCTAGAAATCTGCTCGGAAGGGATCCTCAAATTATCTCGCTCGCTATCCTGAGAGGAAATAGCCACGCAGTCAGGCAACCGCTATATAACCTTTACTCTCTTTTCTTTAATAAAAATTAAGAAATTTAAATTATAAAGAAAATTTCAATTTTTTGGCTGCGGAGCTGGTAGCCCTTACCAGCGCTGTTAAGATGGATGCAAAAACCTGAAATTATTAATATCCCCGGTTATAATTCGATTGATATTCCATGGCGTCCCGGAGCCATATCTGGTACTGGCACCTCTATTTTCTCAAAAAGAGTATTAAAACGCGATTGTCAAGAAGAGAATGTTTGCGAATTATTATGCATTGACTTCCATTGGTTGGATAACAATTGGTGGAAATTACTCCAAAAGATTTAGGAATTATTAAAGGATTATAAAAGATTTTTCGTTAATAATGAAAACCCAATCCTTGTGGGAGTTCCATATGGTTGTGTGAAAACTAATTCTGACGGCAAATGTTTATTGGAAATAACGGAATCAGAAAATTTAGAAGTTTTTACGTCTAAAGAAATCAATCATTTCAAACAATGGAGTGATGATAGATTGGGTATTTTCGTTATGAAAAAAACCTCTCTTTGTTGAGCGATAGCCCTATGTCGAAAATGATTTAGGGAGTGATCACTTACCTCAAACTTTAAAGCTGCGAACTGGAATCGTTTTTAAAGATGATATATTTCTTGGATAATATCAACAGAATTGATTGAGCTCTTATATTTCTATGAAGTTGGATAATATTCGAAAATTGAAAATTTTAAATCATGTGGATATAGATAGTTTATCTAAATATATAGGTGTTAAAACATTAATGGTCATGTATAACAACATGCATCATGTGATGTGTGTTTCTCATCCTCTGCTTTTGTTGAAAGAGCTATTAAAATGCTAAAAAATGTTTTAAAAAAGGATAGGAATTTCTATCTAGACAATATCAAGCATTAACTTGGATACATGGAAGGTCACAGAGCTAGAGCTAAAGAAAATGGATATATTTCATTGCAAACAATTACCCAATTTAATGGGACTAGGTTGGCCCAGAAAGATTTCAAACAAGAAATTATACTCTGGCACAATCAAGTCTAATAAGCATCATTATTGAATCAAGGTTGAGACTGTTTGGGCACGTGATTAGAATAGACATAAATGACCCTGCAAATATAATAATGAACAATTACTTTAACAATGAGACAAATCATCGTTCAGAGGAAGACCCAGATTCAGGATCTTAATGGAATTGGAAGAAAACTAAAATCTGCCTAAGACCTAGAAGATCTAAGGACAGATACACAAAGCAGGGGCGATTGAGAAACCTAGTGAAGCAGATTTTAAAACTTGTGGCAAAAACGGGATTTTAGCTAATTCACTCTTTGGTTCTGTGAAAGTGCTTTTACCTCTAACTTGTCGAACTGACATGCCGTGAGGACAGCCCACTGGACTCTAACGGAGATATTTCGACTGAATCTGATGTGGAGATGGGGAGTAACAGGGAGTTTATGGCACACTATTCTTCTAAGAGAAGAAGAGGGATTACCAATAATCTGGATCATAATCCGGTTAATTACTTTATTTACTCTTTATAAACAAATATAAAATTTATCCGTCTTTAATTTTTCATATGACAATGAGCTCATCGAAGATCATCGCCCCTCGTTGAGAATCACTACATTGGTTATCAACATAAGAGCTTGTTCATTTATGGTGTGCAATAAATTTAGTTTTGGAAAACTCCTTTATTATTAATATTCTCAAATATGAAGATCATCGCCCCTCGTTGAGAATCACTACATTGGTTATCAACATAAGAGCTTGTTCATTTATGGTGTGCAATAAATTTAGTTTTGGAAAACTCCTTTATTATTAATATTCTCAAATATGAAATTTATTACCCTCTTTTTGATTTATCTTTTAGTAGTTGTAACTCTATCCAAGATTGGTAGAGTTCATCTCCAACAATCCTAAGAAATCCACAAATAGTTTCTAGTATTTTAAAAATAATTTGAAATCATGAATATTAAATATTGTAATGTGTATATTAGGATTCATTTGGTGGATTTGAGGTTTATGGATCTTGGATTGAATATTTTGCTCAGTCTCAGTGAATTCCTTAACACCAATAAAGTATAATTTTTTAAATAATAAAACTGGTAATTTTTTAGCGTTATAAGAATTATGCATATAATTTAATTTAATATAGGTCTGCTGCGATAAAAAGTAAAATGTTATTATATTTGCTATTAATCCAGTATAGCACATCTAGGATACCACAGCGCCTCATTGTAGTGTGTGTAATAATCCCAAGAACAGTGAATTGATTAACGTTGAAATTGTCAGGCATGACGTTGATAAAAAATGCGGTAATTTTCAATTTGACACAAAATAGTTCAGATAAAGCTTCAGCCAGAATTATCAACCTTTGGAGTATTTTCAGTGTACATGTTTAGATAAATATAATGACTGTGTTAAAAAAGGATGGCAAAATAACAGAACAAAACAGAATAATTGACAGTAGTAATCTAAAAAAAGCGACAGTGAGTATTTGAATGACTATAGATCGATTCACTTCTCGCATTTGAGTATTTCTTGGAAAGTATTAAAAATATTCGTAAGCAAATTATTATTACTAAAGCCTTCAATGATGAAGACTGTGAATCGAGTCTCCCAGAATATTCTGTAGGAAGGAAACTTAATTTTAGAGACATATAAAACACTACATCGCAAAGCTTAGAACGTATATTTCACATAATGATGGTTACTCGTTTTGATCTATTTTAGATCATGAACTCATTTTTAGTTTCCTTGTTAGGCTTATACTGATTTTAGAACGAATTCTCTAAACATTACTAAATAAACAATGATGAACATAACGTAGAAATTGCAGTCTTATAATATTTTGACTATAAAGGTAGAATATTTACATCTTTTGATAAGACATCTAAGAACCGTAGCCTTTAAGAAAAAAAATGGTATACAGGTATTTTTATTCAATTTATTTAGGTAAATGTCATCTTCTAACTGTTCTTCTGCTACTCGGAACTCTCATTGGGTTTTAATTAAATAGGGAATTTTGGGTTTCAAATTAATGGCTTATTATTATATTAAAATTTAAGCTACAGTTGACACGAATAGGACATATTCTCCTCTTCTTTGAGCTAAACCCAATCATATTCGATTTCTAGAACTGAGTGATATTCTTTCTTTGGTGGCTTCACTACAAGTCTTTTGGATTCCGTAGAAAATGTCGTCACGTAGTCTATAGCTGAAATCTCTAAGCTTTTTGGATAACAATCGCTATATTCGTATGGGCATACCACATCAAGCGAGATAAGTCGATGGTTTCAGAGTTTAGAATATTTTTATATCCCCATCTTTTCGGAAACATAGTCTATCTCGTGGGCATGAGGAGTCTTATCATCTTAGGGAATCCTCATCCAGTATTGTTTCGAGTATGCTTATTACTGTGTCAATTTCTCTTGAGAAGTCGATTTCGAGGATATTTATTTCATTCTTTTATCTTTGTGTCATATCTCCATACAATGTCTGAAGTGGATCGAACGCTCCTGAATCCGCTTTGATTAACGGATTACTATTCCACCACCGGACTTATTTCTTCAACCACAACATTTGAGAAAATCTTTATTATTGAGTTCAGTAATATGATTGGCCTTGTTTTTCGACAGGGCTGATTATTTCAATGGTTTTGGATTGGGGTTAGGATGCCTTCTCCCAATGGTAAAGGTATAATCGTTTCAAATATTTTTTTATAAATGGTGATAATTTTTGTGTCAATAATTCGGAAGCATTTTTATGAGTTGTTCATTTATTCCATATATTCATGGGGTAGTGTTATTTTTTGGTTTGTTGATCAGAACCTCTTAGCATGGATCATTAGAGGTATGGAGTTGCAAGTAAATTGTTTAATTGTTGGTCCTCGTGTGGAATTAATTATTGAAATGAACACTTTTAAATTTGTATGTTCCTATGAATCCTATGAATGCTGTCTTAAAAACCCAGCAAAGCAATGACTACTTTGGTTCGTTTAAGAAAAACCAAGAACGGAATCTGACTAAAAAAATTAATCAAATTGACCATCTTGTATAGAAAACCAAAGATCTTAGCGAGGACTAAAGATTTATGTTCTTTTGGAGTGACAAGAAGTGGTTTACGAGCGAATAGAACATAATGCTGACACCCTTGGAGATCCTAATCCGAAAAAAATAACTGAGAGGCCTGATCCAGTGTGATTGAAAAAAATCAGACCCCAACGAGCTTGTGTTAGATCGAGGGAGGAGCATCGAGCCAAGTTGGGATCACTTAGTTTATTTTTTCTGTTTAACCGTGGTCTTGGAATAAAAATTTGATTTGAATACTGATTTTGGAACGTACAGTGACAAAATTGGTAATCATACGCTTATCTTTCAGAAAACTGTATAGTAGTTATTTCACAGGAAGGCAAATAAAGTATTATTATTTATAGGCACGTACGCGATGACAAGATCATGACAAAACCTGTGCAACACGAAAAATTACAATCTAATTAACGTCCCCCATCTTTTTCGATCCGTTGCCATGTTCCGCAGCATATCTAGATCGTCTTCATTTTTAAGGTTCTTTCCAATCCTCTTGAGATCTTCATCTAGAATATCCGGCAGTTTTGTTTTCGGCCGGCCGCGGAAACGCGAAGTTTCAAAGACAAAATACTCCTCCATTGCTATGTTGGCAGGGGTCCCCATATCGTGGCGAAGTATGTGTCCAAACAGCCTACTTATTGAATAAGTAACATCAAATGATATTGGCTTAGTTTCTCTTCTCTTGTATAAGATTTCAGACGGTATTTTGAAAAAGCTTTGGGAAGAAAGGAAAGCTAGGAGATGATTTCTGTGAAAAGAATTCAACTTTTCGAGTTCCTTCCCTGTACATGCCCATTCAGCGGCATTATATAATCGGATTGGCCTCACTAGGGCATTGTATACTCTCATTCGAGTTTTAGGGTCAAGCCCTTTGTACAGAAGCCGGGTCTTCTTCATTTTGTTGAAAGCGATATTAGTTATTGTCTTCCTTCGTTTGTATCTTCTGTGTCTCCGAGAAGGGATCCTAGTTTTTTTGATCTACGCCAGTGCTCGTCGGTCCTTTCCTCACTTCTTTTTAGCTCCGTGATTTCGGTTTTGTTTGTGTTTACTTTTATTGACCATTCAGCCATTTTATCAGGTATTTTCTCCAAAAGTGCAATTAACTCTTCTATGTTATTCGAACCTTAAAACCATGTTTAGAAATAAAAAAAATTAATAAAGTTTTTGATAATTAAAAATAACAAAAATCAAGAAACTACCGCTTTATTCATTTGAGTGTATTTTTGTTACTTTATGATTTTAAATTATCAACTTGTATCTCGTTGTCAACACAAGAACAAAATTTTTGCATCTCGAATTCCGCCACATCTTCAGAATTGGCTAAAAGATTTCTTCTCCAGGACTCTCTAGTGCATGGAAAAGAAAAGAATTTTGTGAAGACCTTTCAAAATACAAGATATCAGTCGGATGTCTCCAAGAGACGAAAATATCGAAGGAGTTTGAAGAACAACACGGAAAGTTTAAGTTAATTTTTCTCTCTGGGGGATAAAAACATTACGGACTCGGATTTGCTGTAAGAAAGGACCTACTCCGGCGCATATACCGTTATTGGACAATCAATGAAAGGATTGGGATTCTACAAATAACATTGGACGATTATAACTCTCCGAAGAGTTATCTTACTATTATTAACGCATATGCTCCACACAGTGGATGTATCAATAAGAAACCCGAGGAAATTGACGACTTTTATGCGAATCTGTCTGATGTTTATTCCAATTTTGCAAATTACACATTCATATTGATTGCCGGTGATCTTAATGCAAAAGTTGGAAATCGAATCACTATAGAAGAAGCATTCATTGGAAGACATGGAAGGGGAAAAAGGAACATTGCACGAACCTTGTTAGCTAGATTTTGTCAAGCAAATAATCTATTCCTTTGTAACATGGCCTTTATGCACTCAGCAAGACACAGGACAACTTGGTCAGGCAATAGAGCTAAGAGTGTCCTGACCATCCTAATCGTTGAGCCCTCCAAGAAGTGCTTCAGTATTTGCAGCAGCTTGTTCCTGTTGACGGAATCAATTAACTTTTCTTTGTTAATCGAAATAAAGTCCACGTCATCTTTTCTGACAAATACTGTTCTCCCTTCCAGAAACACTTTATTAAATTGATGTTCTATCAATTGAGTTGAAATTATTCGAATGAAAATTCAATAAGGACGAATCCACGTATCTTCTGAATCCTGTCCAGGAAGCATTAACATAGTCATAGAAAATGACGTGTTTTAACCGCGTCATTTTTTAATTGATCTAGATCAGAATGGGAGTATGGTCGCTTCGCAAGTCATAGTTTACCGACCAGCATATAACCGGAGCAAGCCGTGGTGAACATAACGTAATATCCGGCAATGTTTCCAAATTCTCGTTATTATATGGGGTTCGTGTATTCCTAATTGGGTCGTTCATAATGGACAGATTTTCTAATTGAGAAATAATATGAAATCCCTTTGTCAATTTAATTCCTCTCCAAAAATAAACTCAGTATATAATTCCGTGGTCGTCTGCCTAGAGTTGGAGACTAACCACCGACGTTACTTTTTGTCTGATCACGGAAATGTATTGAGTTTGATGAGGATAGATAACCGCTATTACCATCGATAGAGACGAAAGACAGCTTGTTGGGTCTGTTGGTTGATTCGTTATGTTATGGCGGTTCATGAGTTGTCGTCTACAGGCCTCTCTTAATGTAAAAACTGAGTACATAGAGTCTTTAAGGTAGTGTTCGATAGTGACATAGTTTTATTGACCAATCTAAGATTATGGCCATTGGAATTGTTAAATTTGGTAAAAAGGTAGTTTTACTGACAAATTAGGTTATTATCCGTCTTCAAATTAACAACGTTGGTAAATCAATCAAAATTATTTCTTTTATCTCATTTGATGATTGTTTTAATGCAGCCACTGGTTTGGTTGTCGACTCTCATAAAATTACGTTTCATTTGTTTTTATAAATTATGTATCGTCCTCGAAAGGAATGAATTGGAAGTTTAGTGCTATTTGTGGTGGAGTATGGGATAAGGATGGCTATAAAACAGTGTTCCTTATTTATCATATATCAGAATTGTGTGAACAAAATGTGGGAGTATTGTTGAGGTTGATTCCTCTACTTTGAAGGTCACTTCTTCGGTGAAACTTTTACCGCGTAGACAGAGTGGAACATTTCATATAAAAAAGTATATATTTTTTGTTGAACAGATAATTCTAATTGGATCACTTGTGTTGAGTATTTAGAGAATTATTTGGTCACAGCCTCCGGTGATTCTATCGTGAGAGTTTGGATCGATGATAAATGCATCATAGAAGCTGGTTAACAATTTATGATTATTTTCAGAGATTGAAGGCATTTGTTCACTTCTCAGGTTCTCCACTGATGGGATTAGAGTTGTCGCGGGTTTTGATTCAGTAATTTGTTAAATAATGTTCAGGGATCAATGGGAGTTCTGAACGTAGAGAAAAAGTGTTATTCCCCCATAATCAGTGGCCAAAATGGGAATATACTCTCAGCCGCAGTGCATGCGGCCAATAAACTGTTAGTAACAGCAACTGAATTCTCCTTTAATGTTTGGGAGATTCGTGAGACCAATTATTATGACAAACCAGCATTTATAGTTGACGTTGGGGGTAAAACCTCCTCACTTTTACTTTTCCACCCAAACGGGAGGATCATAACCTGTGGATTTACTAATGGTTCTGTCGATATTATTGACTGGCAGGAAGGGGATATCCGTAAAATAAAGTTTTTAAATGACTTATTGACAGCTTCCACAATTCTAAGATCATCGGTCTCCAGTTTATCATGGAAGGAAC
>RDEW01000014.1:1219734-1296794 GCA_011109175.1 Dicyema japonicum
ACGTCTGGAAGATCTTTGGTCTGGGACGCAACTTGCATAGACACGTTCTCAAGCACGAACATTTTTAAACCTGGAGCAGCTGCTTCGACTGCGGAAAACCTAAAAATCAAGAAATATTCTTGCCTCGGGGATCGCTACCGATTTACAATCCACTCAGGAGGCTTCCTCAACTGACATTTTTTTAATTGTTAAAAAAATCCACAGACGTTGAATGACGTCAGTGTGAAGAGATCATTAGTCATGTATGAAATAGACATAATTAATCAGAACCACGTCACCGGTTCAATCAAACCGACACTTAAATGGACATGTAATCAAAATATATAACCAAACTGACTACATTCTTTGTCGACTATCACTGAGAGCTCTACTCTCAGATGCCCGAACATATGGAGGAACGCTAACATCGAGTGACCATAAACTATTGGTAATTAAACCTCTCCTAAAGAGAAGATTTTGGATTAACAGAGCCAAAACCAGACAGAGAAGTTAGATACGTAGTCGAACTTTAAGAAACAATCCTGTCCACAGAAATAACTATTCAGCTAAAATATCACAAACCATAGAACCGATCAATCTACCTGGTGGAAGTTTATGGAATAAACTCGTAAACAAAATAAAATCAGTGGCTAATCACACGATTGGGACATTTCCCAAAACCTTCAAAGGAATACCCACATATAGATCACCTCTCCCATTTACAAAAGGATCTACGTATCAAATGCATGAACTCCCACAACCAAGCGAAAGAGTTCAAAATCCAAAGAAACAAAATTATGCGAGAAATCAAGAAAAAATGTCAGATAAACGACGAAACAGAACTACAAAACCTTGCAAATGTAGTAGGAAAGTACAAACACAGAGCGCAAATGTATACATCTGTAAAGATGCTAGCGCGAAAGAAGAAATCTGAAAATCTAACAGTTCATGATGAACTAGGAAAAACCATTTACAACAAACACCAAAGCTGATCACTTTGAAAAATATTTCAATTTTGAAATAAAATACGCTCTTGAAGAGTTCCAAATACTCATTACTCACATTTTGAACAAAACTTTTGAGGAACACTCTGATTTAACATCGGAATCGGAAGATTAATCCCTTTACATAAAACGGTGAAGGAAAAAAACTAAACAGACCAATCATACTACTCAACTCACTGCGCAAAATTCTATCGCTAATTGCTCTGGACAGAATAAAAGCCTTACTACGTGGATTTATCGGAGCTAGCCAAAATGGGTTTGTCTCTGGAAGATCAACTTCCGATACCGTTTGGAGCCACAAATGTATATGTGCTTAAAAGACTAAACAACGTATGGTAACGAGGTAAACAAATTTCTGCCTGTTTAAAATTAAAATCATACAATATGTTCGTAAAATTGGTTTTACTGTACAACTCTTCTACCTGGGCACTCACAATATCTGAAATGGAAAGTCTGAACTTTTTTCATAGATTGCAGCTCAAATACATTCTAAGTATTTTCTGGCTAAAGCACATCTCAAACAAACACCTCTATTCCCATTACAATATCCACCCATTGGACGGAGAAATAAGGAGTAACAGATGGGGTTTATTTGGTCACATCTTAAGAATTGACAGGAATACTCCTGCTAATCTCGCGATGGAACACCACTATGCTCCTCATCCGGGATCGACTTTTCGGGGATGACCACGAATTACTCTACCAATCCTTCTACATCAAGACCTAACTTCAATTGGGAAAGGGTCGACGTCGGCAGATGATCTTGAGCACCTGAGGGACCTATCGAGTAACAGAGGGGACTGGAAGCGATTAACAAAACGCATCCAGGATAGGGTGGCACAAGCGATATTACTTTACTAACGTTTTTTTGCGGTGTGCTTAATAATAATAATAACCAAATTTGCCAATTTATTTACTTTAATTTTGATCAAACATTAATTACTCCCAATTGTAGATGGAACAGGCTCTTTGCAAGAACCCCCCAATGCAGAGAGCCTGGAAGTGGATCAAGAACATCAAAAGCTTATTCCCAGAGAAAAAAGTCGAAGTCTATATAAAACCAGACACTCTGATAAAATATTATACGTATATCTCCTACAAGGAGTTTTTTAAAAGAACACCAAGTATTCCTGAAAAAGATTGGACCGAAAGCTCCGATGACTGGATTCTCTTTACTAGCCAGAATGTCGCATGGTCATATCCAAGGTCAGAGGCCAGAGGATTATACAACACAACCACATGAGAGCTGAAGCACCTAGGCCTATATTTTCAACCTATCCATCAACACGAATACAATCCCTGAAATATGTAAGAAGTCTCTAATCAAACCTATTTCAAAACCTGACCAATAAATGAACCATTTTCCTATCGCCCAATATCTATTCTGAGTCCGGTCTCAAGGATCCTTGAAAGGCTTATTTTGGAAAAAGTACAAGACTCAATCTCAATACCTTCGACCCAGCACGGATTCCGGGGTAACCATTCGACCACAACACACCTCACAACCCTTACACAATTCATTGCGGAGGATTTAACTCCCCCAAACCCCATCAGAGAACAGTAATTATATCGTGGACATCACAAAAGCGTTCGACTCAGTCCCTAAAAAACTACTTACAAAGAAAATATTTGAAACCAACATCCATCCAAACTTGAAGCTTTGGCGTGGAAACTTCTTAAATGGAAGACGAGCACAAGTACTCTGCAACAACATCAAATCAAGATCTTGCTACTTTCCAAATAAAGTCCCTTAAGGCTCCCCACTATCACCCTGACTCTTCAATCTCTACATAAACGTCATTCCACAAACCTTTAATGAAAACTTCCTAATCATCTCCTATGCCAACGATATCATTCGTTCCTCCAAAGACAGAAGCATTCAATCAGCGACTCAGTCCGCTAAACAAATGCTTGAGAAACTGGAACTATGGCTCTCGAAGCGGAGACTTGACGCATCACAACAGAGTCTTCTGTCATGCAGTTTACCACTTACAAAAGGCAGCTCTGTGTCGAACCAAAAATCTTTATGAAAAACAACTATTACTATTAACAAAACACCTAAGATTCTGGGAGTCACCTTTGATCAAGGACTCTCCTTTATTTGACATGTTGAAAACAAAGTAACTTCTGCTCTGAGTGCTTTCAAAAACACTTAGGGACCAAACTGGTGTCTTTCTTTGATCAAGGACTCTCCTTTATTTGACATGTTGAAAACAAAGTAACTTCTGCTCTGAGTGCTTTCAAAAACACTTAGGGACCAAACTGGTGTCTTTGTCACGATTTATGAACAATTTATCCTAGCAAGTCCTTCATAAGCAATGCAGATCTCACGATCTTTCTCACTGAAACAATCCGCATTCGAGGAGATGGTTAATTAGACCAGAATACAAAATCCTCTCCATTGAAAATCTCTTAATCGAATTACAACGGGAACTCTTAAAGGAAACCAATTTACCGAGCTGCCTTCTATTCCATACACTATCGAAATATCTACAATCATACAGAAATTTTGAGCCGATGTCATGTCCAATAAGAAAAGCTGTTCAGGATTCTCGACTCTGCCGGACTTGTCTTCTCTTTATCGATCTAGTATCACTTAGTTAGATGAGAACTTTTATTTCTTTCTTTTTGACCCAGTGATCATAGGGGTAATATAATCTCCTATGTCACAAAGAAAGACAAAGGATGATCTCGTTTACCGCAATTACTAAGGATATCTTGAGTCTCCGTTGTACCCATTGCTACCCTTCCATGTGAATCGAATTTATTCTTTATCAACAAAAGTAAAGAAATCTAGTTGCCCATCTAGGCTGCACTAAAAGAGTTCAGAGCCTTGGTTGGAAACAACCATGACGAGATAATTTATGCAGACGATCTGGATTTTGTTTATGAGGATACTCAAACATTTCAGCAAATGCTCAGCGTACTCCCACACATATTTTAGAAATAGTTCTTATCCGTAAATTCCGACAAAACGGAGATACAACGGATACAAGTAATAATCGGAGATCGGACGAGTCATGGAGATGGTAGAAGAACGTGGGCTCTGTTCTAGGAGACTCTGAAGATGTTACTCGTAGGAAGATCTTTCTAAGAGTGCACTGAAATAACTACAACTCTGGGAATCCCTAAACGGGAAGTGGACCGTCTTGACTCTTTCCACAGTGCTCAGCTCAAATCGGTAATCAAGATCAACTGGCCTATGAAGATCTCTAATGCAAACCTTTTAAATGCAAATCCGTCGTGCTGTCAGATGATATTTTCAAATGAAGATGGAGCCTCTTTGGCCACGTGTTACATATAAATTAACAGGTCACCGCAAATGTCGCAATGGGCAATACTTCATATATCAGCCGGATCCTTTGGAAGGCCAAGAACGACACTTCTAACTATCTTGAACGAATATATGTCGGCGGTTGGTATGAGAATAACTAAGCGGACGGCCTGGACTACCTATGAGAACTAGCGCAACAGAAAAATATGGTCGAGGCTGACGATGAGGATGATTCTGAATATGGCACAACGGAAACTTAATTAATTTTAAGTATTCTCGTGAGTGCTTTTAATAATAAGTAGAGATTGTCTCAATTAATTCGTCTTCTCTTAGAGGACACCAAATCATTGATACTATTTCTAGTTTGGGAAAAAATCTAACCTTCCGAAAGACCTCCATGGATTATATAGTACCATCCAGTCTTGAATTTCGTTTACAAACACTACATTAATCAGATGGCTCAGCGTAATTAGTTCCCTGGTTCGAAGCTAACTGCTTTCCATTCGGTTATAGGTTCTACAAATTAACGATGCTTTGGGGTTGACGAGTGACGCCGTCATCAGTGTCTCATCACTGCATAGCTGTATTATCTTCTAAGACTAAACATAAACAAAAAGAACGACAAGTCAAGATACTTTCAAATTCCTTGAATTAACATTTCTGTTCTTACTTCTGATACGTGCTTGTGTAGACTTTTTGGAAACAAATCGGTTAGGTCTCTCTTAAAGCATGCTGATCATGTGAGTAGTTGGTTTGTTTTACTGTGGTTTTTAGGATTTTTCATTTCTTTTTCTTTGAACTCTCAAAGAGGGATGGACAATGCTAAAATCATTTGAAGATTTGCTGGTGTAGTCTAACAAACTCGGCCCTGCTTGTTTATTATCGTGGGAGTCTTCCGAGAGTGATGCCTGGTTTAACCCATATTTATGTTAGTCTTTCTGATCACAATAGTCTGAGTATGTTAATAGAACTTGTTCACAATGTAACGTCAGTAGTAATTTTACTATGTTTACCTATGAATTGTGAATTAGTTAGCAAGCATATCTCATCCATGTAGTTTCTCTACTTCCACCTGTCTTAATGGCTGTTGAGAGGTTATTCCTACATAAATAAAGGTTATTTCATTATCACAAACTATTGTGCATCTTTACAACATATCCACATTGGATTGTATTTTTTATTCTTTTACTCTTTTTGATTCCTAATTGACGACAAATTTGTACATCTCACAACTTCATTGCCGCATAATGGCACTGTCGGGGATAATATCCAATTTACCACAATGACTGCAATTTGATTTTATCGCAAAGAAAATATTCAGATCTTGGACCATTAACTCATTGCTTGGGCTTCCACTGGTTAACCATTCAGTAATCAATATCGAAAAACATGTTGCGAAATCACGATTGTGATCTGTGTGTTTTATCTGCTTTCAAAATTCCTGCTTTTCTGAAACACATGCTGTGGAAGAGAATGGGTGATCTTTGGATATTAAGTTCGGACAAGATGTTACTGAATGAAGGAGGATCTCGTCGGGTTTTTTGGACTCTGTAAAATTTGTCAACTGAGATTTCGAATATTTAAAAAATTAATACAAAAATTTTATTAAAATGTTAATTTACAAAAATTAAAAGTAATGATTTCAAGGATTCTTCAATAGCTTGGGACATTTGAGAGCAAGATAATTCTGATCTCCTTAATGTGGTTATCGTGAACATAATGTGATCGTCCTGCAGATTGTGTGAAATAGAATATCCATCACCTATAGGACTTGAAAAACACATTCCATCAGCAGGAAGAGGTAACTAGCAATCACCTATAAATATACAGAATATGACATTATGCCAATCTTGTGTAACTCTTTGTAAGCCTCTTGAATAAATGTATCCAATGTTACCCAATAAAGAGCACTTAAATGCCCATAATATCCTGATCCAACAGCAGACTAGTGATTATTATAATACAAACTCCCAAGTAATTTTTCTTAAAGGAATAATAAACATTTGGTATTGGAAGTTTTAATTGACTTTTTATTGCAGAATTCCTATCAAAATTAAATCACACAAAATACATTTTCCATTAATTCTACTATTTAAATTTTTAAATTATATTTTTAATTATCGAATAAACATGCATTTTGTTATATATCTGGAGACAGCAGTACGAGACCTTCGGAAGTTTTATAATGGCAACATTGTCGAACGCTAAAGAAACATCCGCCTGAGAATTGAAAATTGCTCTGAACACCAAAAGAGAACTAAGGAATTAACGAAACAGCATCCTTCATGAAATAAGAGTCCGGGCACGTCTTTTATGGACGAAATACTTAGACGAGAAGGTTACCGAAATTGAAAAGCTCTCTCCTAAAAGTCAAATGTTCATGGCTGTGCGGTTGCTTAATTGGGGTTCTTGAAATTCCAAAATATAGATATGGGATTAATCGGAACACCTATTAGATGATGGGTACAATGGCTCACGAATTACTGACCACTTTCAGAAACAATTCCAAACAGATGATACCTATGCACCCACATTTATTGGGCATCCGCGGAGCTTGTCAAATTAAATAACACATTCGGAGGTCCTAGATGAATTTCACCATTTGAACAACAACAGGGCTTCGGGATGTGATGGAGTTCCAGGGAAATTTCTCAAATACGCACCCGATAGTCTGGCGAGCTTCTTCGCACAAATACTGAACAAGGCTTTTGCATTACACTGCCCGCTTCCAATCAAGACCGGAATATTAATACCCCTTCATAAACCGGGCAAAAGACGGGGACCCTTCGTAAATTAAGACTTATTGTGCTAGTCACCACTCTAATGAAAACTTTATCGACTATTGTTCGAGGCCGTATATCAATGTAGGTCGATCGATGTCTCTCTTGTGGTTAAAGTGGTTTCAGTCCTGGAAGATCCACGACTGATGTTGTCTGGAGTTATCGCTGGATCAATGCAGTATGTGCCAAGTACAAACGATCTATTCATATCCTGAGAATCGACATGAGCAAGGCTTTTGACAGCATCAACAGGAATAAACTATCTACCATGTTGAAAGACGTTGTCGATGAATACAGTCTGCGTATACATATTCTATTATCTGAAACTGAACTACTCGTCAGAGTTGGATCTAAGGAGTCTAGACCTTTTTCTTCCAATGTTAGTACCCCACAAGGGGACACTCTATCTCCTGTATTATTTATCATCTACTTGGAGGCAGCTTTGAAAGATCCAAGAGTACAAATTGGATGTTCGGACAACCACTTTATGGAAATCATTAACGCGGATAATTTTGAATTTATTGGAGAAAGCGAAACAATTTTGAGTAAATGGTCTCCCAAAGTCAATAAAGACAAAACTGAAATAACCACTATTGAAAGAACGTCAACCAACGTTGAGAAGTGGAGGAACACCCGAAAACTCGGATCATTATTTGGAGATATCACGCGACGAAAGATATAGGCCACAATAGCCTTAAAAAAATTACAATCAATTTTGATGAGAAAGAATCAAATTCCTACTAAGATGCGATTACGCTTATATAATGGATTTGTCCGACCATCCTCATGTACAACGCAGGTACTTGGGGAACATCAAAGAAGGATATGGAACAACTCTACTCATTTCACAGAGGCTAAGAAAACTCCTTGGATACTCTTAGTCAAAGGAAATCTCAAACAATAAATTATACTGACTGATTGTGGACCAATAAGTCTGAACATACTTAAAGTCCGCTGGCACCTTTTTGGTCATATTCTACGAATGAGTGAACAAACACCATGCAATGCCGCTATGAAATAATTTTTCGGCCATACTGAATCTTCTGCATTCTGAGGACGTCCAAGAAGTCGTCTTCCAAGGACACTTTTGGAAAATTATGCAATGATCGGGGGCCCACCGATGGATGCAGACGGTCTGGACGAAATCAGGAAGCGAGCACGACAACGAGAAGGTTAACTGAAGGATTGTTGAAAAACATGGAACAGGCGAAATCATAAACAGTGTTTACTGGTAACGCGGATGTGCTTAAATTAACCAACATTTCTTAAGCGGACGACCTCGACTTTATGTCAGAAAACAAATTGGCCCTATTTCGACTCCTCGTGTTGGCACCTGCTGGGCTGACGAGATGGTTTTCAGAATGAACACAGCAAAATCAGAGTTGTGTTAACCTATATAAATAAGGCTGTGGCTTATGTGATGGGAACAAGCATATGATGGTCTCTCAAATCATAATTGCAAACAAAAAGAGTCAGTTTATGAAACAGCGCTTTACAATGAACAGAAGAGGTGTTTAACAGCAACGAACGCATTCTCTTAATATTTGACTTTTCTCTAACTCAGAAATTGTAATACACTCAAGATGAGTGGTTTTATTTTATAATAGCTTATTCCAAATAATATAAAATAATTAAGATATTAAAGTAACTTATTGGGAGCATGAAGAATTATTATCATAGGCACGTCTGCGATGCCAAGATCATGACAAAGCATGTGCAACACGAAAAGTTAACAATCTAATTAACATCTTTTTCGATCCGATGCCATGTTCCGCAGCATATCTAGATCGTCCCCATCTTTACGGCACTTTCCAATCCTCCTGAGATCTTCATCTAGGATTACCGGCAGTGTTGTCCTCGGCCGACCGCGGAAACGCGAAGTTTCTAAGACAAAATACTCCTCCATTGCTATGTTGGCAGGGGTCCCCATATCGTGGCGGAGTATGTGTCCAAACAGCTTTCATCTTGAAACAGTAATATCACATGATATTGGCTCAGATCCTGTTCTCTTGTATAAGATTTTGGACGGCACTTTGAAGAAACGAGTGCTCGGAGATGATTTCTGCGAAAAGAATTCAACTTTTCGAGTTCCTGCCCTTTTCATGCCCATGTACCGGCATCATATAATAGGATTAGCCTCACTAGTGCATTGTATAGTCTCATTCGAGTTTTAGGGTCAAGCCCTTTGTGCAGATGCCAGGTCTTCGTCATTTGGTGAAAACGAAATTATTTAGTGTCTTTATTCGTGTTGTATCTTCGGTGTCACCGAGAAGGGATCCTAGTTATTTTTATCTACGCCAGTGCTCCTCGGTCCTTTCCTTCCTTCTTTTTAGCTCCGTTATTACGGTTTTGTTTGTGTTTACTTTTAATAACAACTTAGCCATTTTATCAGGAATCTTCTCCAAAAGTGCAATCTTTGTTATTTGAAAAATGTCCACGTCATCCGTATGTGCTATTATGCTAGATCCTTCTGCGATTTTAGGCTTCAAGTCTCGTAGAGCTGTTTCTAAATAAATAAAAAACAAAATCAGGGATAATGGATCTTCTTGAAAAGGACCAATTGTCGTTTCAAATGTCCTCGATAAAGCTTTCTCAGTCCTGACCATCAAACTTGTGTCCGCCAGGAGTGTCCTGACCATCCTAATCGTTGAGCCCTCCAAGAAGTGCTCCAGTATTTGCAGCACTTGTTCCTGTCGACGGAATCAAAAGCCTTTGACACATCAATCTCCAGAATTGTTGCCAATATTTAAAATTTTTGAACAGTCGCACTTCTCCATTTGTGGCTCCATGTAACATCTGACGTTGATCTTCCTTTGAGAATCTACTTTGAAAAGCCGACAAGTACGATTCTAGGCGTCTTTCCATTTTTGAAGCGTAATATAGTATCTTCAATGCATCAACAGAATAGGAATAATTTATCATTTGTTGACGACAGAATCATGACTTTTGTATCATGGACTTGCAAGTTTCATAATATACAAAGTGGAAAGATAAAACCTATAAAATTTCATTATGGTAAATCATTCTCATAACTAACAAATCACCTATAACCTAAAAATATTTTCTATAAGTGATGATGTGAGGATGATTTTAGGCTGTTTGATGGGAATAATCAGTTGTTGACGTAAGCGAATGATTTGATCATTGGATACAACCTTAGTTTCACATTTTGGAGATTTGAGTGTTATGCTAAACGAAAAGCAAATTCCACGAAACGGAAATCCTAAAAAAATCGGATTAACTTTGCTATCACTCTCCCACCATGTTAGAACTGAATTTCATAAAAAGGTTATTTTCGACGATGTCAGAACCAGAAATGATCTTCCAAAAATGAAAAGAAACTCAACTCCTTAAAATCGGAAATTAGCTGCACCTGTTTCTTTCGCAGTGAGCAGCCAAAAAAAGTTTAGTGATGGGCAGTGAAAATTACAAAATCCCCTCTGCAAACTTTTCTGAGAAAGGAACGGCATGGATATAAATCATGGGTGGTGGAGGAACACCATAGATAATTCATGTTATAGAATAATAGAATAAGCCAATAAACATAGAACTAACAGAATATGAACTCAATGTACATAATATCCATGTATAGTCTGGAATAAGTTAGTCAATACAAATTAGCGAATACTTTTCCAATTATTTTTATTCAATTGTCTGAATTATGTCAATGTTACGTAATTGGATGTGCTCATTGGTTATAACTACTCATTCAGATTACAGAGAATTCAGACTCAAGGCTTCATCTATTTTTAAAAATATAGAGTGTATTATCAAGAAAATTGTCAATCGCCTGCCAACAAAGTAAGAATGATGAGCAGTGACTATCTGTGCATTACATAGTGGTAATACAATTGCACTTATGTCGACAATGCCTAATAAAGCAGTCAAAAACTGAATACTAAGTCTGCAATTCCTAGTAGTTAATGAAACTCCATAAATGTTATTAGAGTGGATAAGAAAATAACCACAAAAACATAAGTGCAAAATGGTAATGTCTGTGTTGTATAAATTATAGAAAATGATCACTTTGATCCAAGTTGGGATCACCATCCAACAGTCTTTAAAGCATGTCAAAGTAGAGAAGCTACATATATGATGTGAGTGAATTATCATTAATGATTATGTGATATAATTAATACTAATCTGGGATAATATTGTGAGGATGATCTATATTTCAACCATCGTGATCCCTTGAGACAATAAAACAAAAATATAGGTTGGACGGTTAACGGGAAACTGATAACATGTTAGGGTAATCAACTGAAGACATCCAAATGGAAGATGATGTTTCCAAAGTAATACCTAATAATATATTATGTTTATTTTCTTTAACTTGATATACTTTAATTACTTTTATATTCTCATCCCTAAACCACGTGCCTTGTAAAATTCTTTTTCATGAATTTGAAAAATATTATTAAACTTTAAAGAAATCTTCGTTGCCTCGGTTCCGAAAGAATCCAAATTAATTATGTTGTTCAATAATATCATATAATCGATTAAAAACGGTTTTTCAAATTTTCTGATATAGATAAGGTTAATTAGTAATTCTCTGCATTTCATTTTGATTTTTATCAATCATACAAACAATTTCTTGTTTCCATGGTGATCAAATATCCAAGACTTATACTTATTAACAAAGGATGTACATGTTTAAATCAATGTCATATATTCTTACATAAAAAATCGCGATATTTTATATATCTAAAAATAGTCATCAGAGCGTGCAAGCAATATTTCCAAATTATGTATATTTTCCTGTCAACAAAATTAAAAATGAGGGTATACTTTTTTACTTTATCCAACTGTTTTCGCTTGGATTAAGGTATCACGTTGAGATTTCCCTTCTCGAATTCGCTTATTTTGAAAAAATTTCAAACAATGGTTATCCAACACAGAACATTCTGTTTAGTCGGTATCCTTAATTTCCATTAGATAAGGACTTAGAGGGACTATAGGGTTATATGGTCATACAAGATATCATTGAAAATGATAATTCGGTATTGTTTACTAAGTGTAGGTAAATTGGAACCGTTGTTTTTGAAGATATAATGAGTTAGTCATAACATTGTGCAATATAAATTCCTGAAAATATGGAATCATATATTGTAAACTAAAAATAAGATTACGAGAATCAAGACTTTGCATTACAATAAGTCATATAAATTGGAGTTATTAAAAATATGACGAAAATGAAACAAAAATAATAAAATTATGTATTACTGTGGAGACTTATTTACTAACCCCGGATACAGCGAGAAAGAACTGTGGAGACTAAGTTCTACAAGTAAAAAGGAGTTTCCCGAATGTATAAAATAAAAGAAAAATAATAATTTATATTTTTAATAAATTTATAAATAATATTTTTAATAAATTTATAATCAAAATTATCAACTATTTTATCAGTGATGCCTATCCACGTCTTACCTCTATCTCAACAAATGAGAATGTCGGGACTCTTCCATGTGCATAACTCAAAAAACTTTTATACAATGACTCAACACGAATAAAATTGTGCCTCCTGCTCTGCTCAACTTTTACCAAGTTCTGGGCACCACATGTGTTTATCGTCTTTCCCTCTCTAACCTAGTACTAACGGCTACTCACTCAGGAGCAATCTAAGTGAAGGCGAAACATTTAAATATAAATGCAAGACTTTGGAAGACGCTTTATCTTCATATCTGTCGCAGCCGAAAATTCTTGGATTCTTAAATACAACTAGCTAACTTTCTGACTCGCCATCGAATAGCAAAAACTGAGAAAAGACAATAAAAAAGACGATTGAGAGCGCATTTCTATACAAATTGTAATATTTTTTTTCAAATTTTGCTAAAGATGGATGAAAAAGTATGAAAATTGGTAGTCTGACATATCTTTTGCTGTTAATAGATGAATAGTCCTACAATGCGCTTTATGTTTCGCAATGATACAAAAAACCAACAGTGAAGGATTAAATAGCACTATGAACGCTTAGGCATCACGAGCCAATTACCTTTGCGGCAACATTTCTGAAATTTTTAAAGTAAACCTTTTGTGACAAGAATGTGCTCTAATTATAAGATCGCTATCGGGAAATTACTTTAATTTATTATGCATCCGAGAAATAAGAAAATACGATAGCGTCTTTGCCAGATTCAGCCCGTTTTCGTAGAGTGGAATTTTCGGACCCAAGGCTGTCTCTTTTTTAAGATCGTTTGGGTCTATTATATCGAAAGTGAGAATGAGTTTCTTGGAATCGATTGGCTGTTTCGAAGGAATTCTCGGAAAGCTTTAATGGAAACAGCCAAATTTATTAATTAATTTTACTTTGTTAACATGGGAACCACAGGAAAAATGATAAGCTATCAGTATTTTCATTTTATTTTGGATTTTTGAAACCACCAGGTTTATTTGATAAGTGAATGGCAATAGCAAGTCAACAGTGACTCTTAAGATAAAGGGACGTCATCTTGTGGGAATGGGAAAATTATTAAAATTTACTAATGACATTATATTTATCTCTTTTTGTAAAAAAATGAACATTGTTATATGTGATTTACCTGGTAAGACTTTTAGACGGTACAAAGAAAAAACCCACCAGGTTTAATGCATCTTGTACAGTTCTTGTTGCCTCCTCAGGTAAAGAGACCTGTTTCATTCCAATAACGAAATTGTCATCGTAATAGAAAAGGTTAGTTTGAGGTAACTAACGTGAAAAAGTCATTAATTACAATAAATTGGTTATTTTCAAAAAGAGATTAAAAAACATTAATTTAAGTCACATTAAATATTTTTAATAAAATTAATAAAGTTGTTTTACCACGTTTTTGTGATGTTGACTACATTGTAGACATTAATTGCCTGTGATGACATAATTGCTACTACTGATAAGTGATATTATTATATAAACTGAGGCAACATCGAATATAATATATTTGTTAACTTTTTTCAATCATTACAAGACATTGGTAACTTGTAACTCTTAATATTTAAAACTATATTGTTTCGAATGAGAGAAATCAGTTGTTGTTGGAATGAAGGAAAGGGCAGGCCGAATAGCAAAAATGCTTAAATATAAGGAACATGAAATTCTCTCCTTAATTACTATGATGGGCTTGTTATTTGAACCTGAAAAGTTAGCTGAGATGGATGTTAGTATCATCTAGTGTTGAGGGAGAACCATGTCCAGGTTAGGTCGGCAAACATAGACCCACTGTACATGCGTGGTCTTTGTATTGTTGTATTATGAGTGCCTGTTGCTGGTATGCTGCTGAAATTTGAGTTTGAGGCACATTGGCATCTGACAGGAAGATGTCAATATACAAATCCACTCATTGTCATATATCCTCTAAATATGACCTTAACCAAATAGAAAGTGTGAAGAGTTGGTTAGTGTTACTAGAAAACCTTATAGAGATCACTTTAAGAACCTGACTGGTAAAGTAATAGAAATGAGAAAGTACAGTCTGAATAAAGAATAATGACGTATATCGATGTAATAATTGACCTTAAAAATAATATTCAATTGTTTTTCAAGTAATTGGTTCGATTGATTATATTTTTAACAATTCATCGTAATTATTAATTTTATATGAATAATTATGACGCTTAAATCAATGTCTTCTCAAGAACTCTCAATACTATCAAAACAAATTTAGGAATTTGGACAAATTCTCCCAGAAACAGGGACAAAGGAATCACTTAAAGTGTGCAGTCTTAGGTAAATTAATTTTAGAACTTTTAACAGACTTTAACAGTAGATCATTAAGACTACTCACAATGAAATAAAACCATGTGAATTATTAAATAGTCTCAAATATATAAAAGACTGCATTGATATTTTACATGAAATACCAAAGTTATATTTCACATAATTAAAGAGGATCAAACATATTAATTCAGATTTGATTGAAAATGATTCACAAGTTGCCAAATGGATTGAGGAAACATTTATGAACTCAACTACTTTGAATCCCAGAAGTTTAAATCTCAAATTCCGTGAGGTGCAATGATTATGAAGATCGGAATTGCTAGTTCAAAGTTATTTTATACTGAAAGACAAAATTTTTAATTTTGGATAAAAGGTACACGAGTTTAGTACTGAAATTGAAAATTATTTAAAAGTAATTTATAGTGAACATAGAGAATATTCAAACATGGAACTTTGATATTTTCGGTCTCAGAATGAAGACCAAACAAACGGAACTCTGACTTTTGGCCTTAAACTTTTTGAAATTTATAATCTAAGAAGTATTTTCAAAGTTTTGTCTTTTTTTAAATAAAAAGATAAGATATGACAAATTAGTGAATTTTTTAACCAGTCTGACTGACGGGTATGAAGTGCATAATAATTTTTATTATAATTCACTCATGCTGCTGATGTGTCTCAGACCCTCTTTTCAATGATTCATAATTTTGGTCTTTATGTAATTTTTCAAAATAGAAAACCATGACGTATTATGAGATTCTCGGATGTTTAGTATCATCCCTAGCACATGATTATAAACACAATGGGAAGACTAATAACTTTCAAGTAATTACAGGGGAGAGGACTTGTTTATATTCTAGATCATAGTACGCCATTATATACAATGACATTTCTGTACTTGAAAATTATCATCACTTTTCCACATTTAAATTATTAAAAATTGATGATTCTAATATTTTTGAGTCACTCACTCCTAACGAGTACAGGTTACTACTATCAGTAAAATTACAGACAAATCAGAGCTTTAGTGATAAAAATGATTATTACTACGGATATATCCACACATTTTACTCGTTTAAATAATATGAAACAAATTTACTCACAAGGGAATGAATCTTTTTTTGTAAAATAACATATTATATTTTAGTGAAAAAAGATTTGATGTATTATTATTGCATACAGCTGATATAGGACATCCAACTGAACATTGGTAAATTCACACTCAGTGGACAAGAAAAATAGTCAATGAGTTTGTTGCTCAGGTTTTTTAAATTGTGATTTTAGGCGGATAATGAAAAATCTATGAATATTCCCTGTTCTCCCTTGTGTGACAGATCAACAACAGTCATCAGAAAATCAATACTTAGTTTTATAAACTTTATTGTCAAACCCATATTTGTATTCGTTTGGGAAATGAAGCGTGATACAAATATATATTAGAAGAAAGAAGGATTTTTAATTACACTGAGGAGTTAACCACCATTGTCGATGTTTGGACTTATAATCTTAACCAACATTTTAATAAATGGGAAAAATTTGATGAAAATGAAATTAATGAAATAATTAAAAAATTATCATAATTTTACATTAATTCTACTAATAATGTGTTAAATTCTGGTATTATTCATATTCATAATCCAAATATTGTAACCTAGCTTACTCCAGACCACATTGATCTTTTTGAGGATGGTGTCTCTGGAGAACCTTATTTATATTGGAATTCATTTCTGGATAACCACAAAACCAAAGACTCACTAGATTTAGGAATTCCCTTCACAACATAAGTGGAAGGATATAGGACGGAAGTGGTAAAAATATGCCATCAATACCAAATGGCGCATTCAAACCAAAATAATCCACACAAGCGTCTATATACACTTTCAATGCAAATTCAATTGTGAATATGGCTGATCTTCTTAGTGTAATTCGTACCTTACTGGCAATCGGTGAGTTTGAAATATGTTAAAACATTTAATTTGTCCCAAAGCCATGTTTTTAATTTCCAGATTCGCTCAAATCATACGTCAAGTTAGACGAAGCAGCTTGCCCCGACACAACATCCTCATAATGTTAATTGGTGGGTATTTCATTCCCCTTCGTTGATTTAGACTTGGCTGCAAGTTTTTCTTTTATTAGCAAGTTTTCTTTCCTCGGTTGTTAATGCTTTCCCAACTTTTCCTATTGACGAAATTTTGCAAGGCAATTAAGAATTGTGTTAGAGGAGTATTGGAGAAAAGTTTTAGAGAACAACCAAAAACTCTTGTAATCAAAAAGACTTTGCAAGTAGGAATAGTTTGCCAAATTGGTTTACCTTATATATGAGTAATCACAATATTAGAATAAAGAAAATTATTAAATGTTAATTAGCCTTAAGTTTTCTAATAGGGACGTAATTTAACTTCCAAAGGGACTCATCATTATGAGAAGAGGAACAAAAATCCAAACCGAGTTGAGAGAGACAAAGTAAAACCAAAAATAAATAGGATCCTTCCTATCCATACACTGTTCAAAGTCATCAAAGTACTCAGTTAGAAAGTACATAGTGGTCCCATACAACTGAAAGAGAACAGTCATCAACTGAAATACATACATTTTTGATATTTTAAGGATAGTCATCACAAAACAGACTACACATAGAGGACCGACCACATAGAGAGTGAATGATTCAATAGCTAAGACTGTGACGTCATTTCTAAAATATATTGATTGGGTAACGTGAGGTAGCGAGAGTCAGAAATGGAGTACTTCTTCCCTAATTAATTATAGAACAAACAAACATAATTGTGCCATCAGTGTGTTCTGACTAATGATGGAGTCATGTTTTGTGACGTAAGTCATATCAATCACGAAATGAGTAAAGGCAGACAACAAAAACCACACCGCTTTGAACTTTCCAAAGCAGGATAGACCACAGAATTTTGCCAAACAACACCCAATCAAGAATATCCCCAAATATAGAGCAAGCAGATATGAAAGAAGTTCATATCTTGACATTGTATTAGGCACATAGCTTTTCTGTTGATTAAAATATTCCATAAAACAATGTAAGCGTGTTTTAAATTTAAATTTATTGAACCAAAATCACAATTAAAAATATATTTTTTTTTATTATCTTAATTTTATTTTTATTATATTATACATGGCGCTCCAATTGACTCATTTATCAAAGTATATGATCTCGTTATTGCTAAGATCTTGGAAGGCCCGAGATATGAAAGAAACCTCCTTTGCTGTGGAGATTAACTTAAGACTTTAAGACTAACCGCAAGAAAAGGACTGGTATGGACACCGAGATCACTTAGTTGGACGATAACTTTTATTTTCTATTTCGTGATTTAAAGGTTATTAAATTAAAATAAATAAAAGATCTTGGGAGGCAAACGAATCGTGTGAGAAATGTCAAATCTAGTGAGTCTTTGGTTTTGTGGTTAACCAGAAGGGAATACCAATATAAATAGAGTTCTCCAGAGACAACATCCTCAAAAAGATCAATATGGTCTGGAGTTAGCTAGGTTCCAGCATTTGGGTCATGAATACGAATAATACTAAAATTTAACACATTATTAGTAAAATTAATGTAAATTTATGATAAATTGCTAATTATTTCATTAATTTCATTTTCATTAATTTTTTCTCATTTACCAACATTTTGGTTATGATTATTAGTCAAACATCGACAATGGTGGCTAATTCCTCAGTGTACTTAAGAATCCTTCTTTTTCCTAATCTATTTTTGAATTTACGCATCATTTCCACAACAAAAAAAAATATATTCATAAATGGGTAACAATTTCATCTTTGGGAGACTTTCTCAGGTTGAAATTATTTATGGTTTATTCCATTTTTGATACCTTCCTAAGAGTCTCCCAAAGCTCCGTTTTGTCTCCTGCCTTATTCAAATTGCTTTGAGCGATATTCCAACTAATTCTAAGCCTCTTCTATCATATGCGGATGATCTGGTTATCGACTCTAAAGACAGTGACGTCATCGAAGGATTCAATAAGTATTTAAACTCTCTTGAAGAATGGATCAAATCCACACATTCTCTGTGAAATACTACTAGTCCCAAACCTGTAAAACCTAAAGACTACATAAACGCATACGTCCAATAATCATTAACATTATACTATAGATATATACAACAGGTGGATAAATATCTTCCCCCAAGGTGGATTTCATGATTGACGGTCCACTAAGACGCTGTTTAGGTATACAAATGGTATGTGGAACTCTGCCATAAAAAACGCAAATATTATATATCTTTAAGTCCTTTTAACGGAAACAAACGGGACCTTAGTTAATATAACGTTGTTTTGTGAAAGTGTTTTTTAATAATAAACTGATGTAGGTTCTCTATAGACACTAAGCCAAGATTAAATTCATTTAATAAGCATTTTGTTGAAAGAAACTCTTCCCGCAGTCAACCATGGCAGACCTACGACGTATCCCACATGGTGATTCACCATCTCAATCCTGTTCGTAGGATGCCTCAAAAGAGACTATGACCTAATAATATACAGTAAAGTCTCTCTAATTGGCCAACCCATAAATTGGCCAATTTATAGCTAAAAGTCAGGGGTTCAAAAAAGCAAATTTCCTAAGAAATTGGCAACATTAATAAAAAACATAAAATTTATTTTTACTAATCATTTTCAATTATTTTGTTAAAAAAAGTAAAAATTTAGAACTAAAAATTTTACCATGTGTTCGAAAGCTTCTCGTTGTAATTATACAAGGCTTAATTGTTTACAAAAACTCGCAAGTTCAAATTGAATGGTTATTGATGAAAATTAATAGTAAATCTTTTCATTCTATGTTATTCAAATGTTTAAAAGACCCGACTGTTGAAATTGCTTGGGGATGGCTTGCAAGAGGGAATAATAGTCTAAGAGCCGAAGCTTTGTATTGTTTATACAAGACCGAAATTTGTTCTTTGAAAAAAGGATCGATTTGCAATCATTGTAAATCTGCCAAAAATGGCAAAAGGATGTTAAATAGTGATTACATACGACGTCACAATGAGGTGGTGGGATGTCTTCATTTAAACCTGTGTCGTAAATATGGAATCACATATTCAAAGAAACTGAAGACTCACTCAGTCCAATCAATAATAACAACTGAGAATGTTAAAATCTGAGTCGATACGACGCTAATTGCGGATGTCAAAGTGCAGCATAACAAGCCGGACATATTTGTTTTNGATTCCATATGCGGAATTGACATTGTGAGCTCCTGAAGTATCTCGGAACAGCTTTTGAGAAATCTCGGAGCACATTGTGCGATTTTAAACTCAAAAGGAAGAAAGCCCACCAAGCAAAATTGTGTATGAGGAAATTGAGACTCGAAACGGATATGTTTTTATTTATTTTTTCACGTGCGATCATTCCATCACTCCTTTATGGACAGGAAAGATGCTATTACACTGCATACAAAGAGAGTTTTATCTTGCTTCTCGAAAAATTGAGGAGATCAGCAAGATTGCCCTATACAAAAGGCTCGACGAGACGCTAGATGAAGATGAAATTTGCTAGTATTGTCGAAAAGGGATGGAAATAGAGCATGGGTGACCAGTTATATTTTTATATATATTATATATTATAACGCACAACGTCTTGCCATTGGAAATGATAAAACCAGTGCAGTACCAAACCTTAATTTTTTAGTTAATTTTCTCCACTTTCCACGATCCTGAGCCAAATCCCTCAAGTAGTCCAGGTCATCTCCCGTAGTTAGAGATAATCCTATTCTCTTCAGGTCTCATGCATTGTCGTGGCCAGTGATGCTCTCGGACGTCCTCGGAACTTCACCTCCTCGGTTTGGAAGTATTCCTCCATGGCAACATTAGCTGGAGTTTCGATATTTCCCCGTATGCTCTAACGAAATTCCATGATGTCGGTTTAGAAGAGTAAACCGTAATAGAGTATAGTTCTTGACTTCTTGTTCTCATAGTATTGTTCTTGACTTCCAGCACGAATGAATCTTCCGTAGTTGTCCCATATGGAAGGAGTTTAGTTTTTCAATGTCATTTAGGGTTAATGACCAAGAACTTGCATTATATAGGAGTATTGGTTTGACTAACGAATTGTATAGTCGAGTTCTGATCTCTCGATTCAAGCCCTTCTTTCTTAGAAACCAATTTCTTCTCAAGTTGTATAAGGCCGTATTTGCTTTAATCTTTCGTGCAATGATGTCTTCTTTATCTCCAAGCAGGGATCCCAGCATTTTAACTTTTAGCCAATGCTCTTCCAGAATAGATTCCTTCCTCATCAAAGTTGTCAGCTCTGTCTTGTCTTTGTTGATATTTAGTGACCATTTTTCGAATACTCTTGGTGCCGTCTCGAGTAATCCCAATAGGGCCTCCCCATTTTGCGAGACGAAGTCCACATCATCTGCATAAGCTATGATGCTAGTTCCCTCCACAATAAAAGGCTTGAGATCCCGTAGCGCAGACTCAAGATATGCAACAAAGAGGAGAGGAGACAATGGATCTCCTTGTGGAGTCCAGTATTTGTCGAAAATGGCATGGCTTGAGTATTTCCAATTTTAACAGTTATTTGTGTTTCAGCCATTGGTTAATAACTTTGACAACGAATTGTTCCATCAAAAATTTGTTATTAATGGACAATTGTCCAGCTCATTGTATAAAATCCAAATTGGAAAACATTCAGATATTATTTTTTCCTAAAAATAGTACAGCCTTAGTACAACCTATGAACATTGGAATCATTAAAACATTCAAAGTTCATTTAATAGACATAAGTTGTTATAACACAACTATTGGCTACAATCGCAAAATATCTTGCCTCTAAATATGCAATTGCCGACAGGGAAAGCATGGATATTAAGTCCCTCAAGGACACTCAGAAAAAAATATTTATTAAATAAAATTTATTGCAAAACACTACACTCTATTATGTTCAAATGTATTGATGAAACAAATGTCGACCTATATACTTCCTCAGAATGGATATCCAAAGGAAATAACGGCCCACGGAGCGAAGCATTGTACTGTCTTTTGCAAGATAGGAATTTGTTTTTTGCACACACAGGGTCATTATGCAACCATTGTAAAAAAAGCGAGAAAATTGTTGATAATTTGGCCACTCAGTGTGGTAAAATGCTAAATAGTGATTATCTCCGAAGACATAATGAAGTGGTAAAGTGCATCCATCTTCATCTTTGTCGAATTTATGGAATCAAAAGAAGCAGGAAATTGAAAGGACATTCGGTTCAGTCAATATTGACGAATCAAAATGTCGAAATTAGAGTTGACACGTCGATTATTACATAAACAAAAGTCCAATACAATAAACCTGATATTTTCGTGTATGACAAAATAAAGAAGGAAGTAACGTTAATTGAAGTGGGGATTACCTCACAAGACCGACTAAAGCAAGTTGAAGTTGAGAAACTTCACAAACATGACTTGCAAGCAAATGAACTTTCGCTGCTCTATGAATGCCAAGTGAAGATTATTCCAGTGGTTTTGACGTGGGATGGAGCTGTGTCAAGATGCTTCAAGAATCATATGGATAAATTATCTATTGAAGAATCNAGTGGGGATTACCTCACAAGACCGACTAAAGCAAGTTGAAGTTGAGAAACTTCACAAACATGACTTGCAAGCAAATGAACTTTCGCTGCTCTATGAATCCCAAGTGAAGATTATTCCAGTGGTTTTGACGTGGGATGGAGCTGTGTCAAGATGCTTCAAGAATCATATGGATAAATTATCTATTGAAGAATCAACGAGGACTTACATCCAATCGGTTGTGCTGAAGAAAACGCTCGAAAGTATGCTCATTGAACATAAGCATGGGATGAAGGTATACGATGAAGAGTACGCCTCTGCTACCTCCCAACTTGTAGAATTGGCATGCCGTGAGAACAGCCCACTGAACTCCAACGGAGATATTTTGACTGAATCTGATGTGGAGATGCGGAGTAACAGGGAGGTTATGGCACACTATTCTTCTAAGAGAAGAAGAGGGAAAACCAACAATCTGGATCAAAATACGCTTAATTAGTTGATTTACTCGTTATTATTATATTATTTATTAAGTTCAATACCATGAAAATGAAGCGATAATTAATGAATTGACGAAATGGTGTTATCGGAGAATTCTGAAATGGAAATTTTCATTGATGAAGACGAAATGATGAGTTCTGAAAAAGAAGACGAAATAATGATAGAGGTACTTGAACTTAAAACAGACTGAGATTTCAAATGCACTATATCTGATTAAACAAAAAATAATAAATAATGTCAAAAATGATTTCCGCTAATAGAAGATGCACTCAAAATAATATTTTAAAATTAAATGAAAGCTTGGGTTAAAATATTACTTTTATAAAAAAATTGACCAAAAATCATTCAGGAACAAATTTGGGCCAATTTAAGGTATCTACTGTATTTGTGAACATTTTAGGCAAATACGTGTGGTCATTTGTTATTAATGACCAAAAAAACCCTAACTAAAAATCCCCCCAGTTAATGACTTTCTTTCACTGTCCTTAACCAATCAGGAGCTCATATTGTGCTCACAAAATAAGTAACTTTTTTTGCTTACTAAAAGTCGCAATGTGCCCAATTTTTTAGCACCGAAAGAATCTAGTTACCGGGTTCCTGTAGTATTCAAAACGATTTTTTGTAAAAAGCCAAACAGAATGCCTATCTCCATAAAAAAGCTTACATTGAAATCCAAGACTCTACTTTAAAAATTATTCTGTTGTAAGTTGAGGTGCTTTACTTGTATTATTTTTGTTAATTTTTCTATATATCATTTTGTGATTCCATCCGTAAATGTCAGTATATCTTTTCGGTTAATTTGTAATAATAAAAAACCATATTTACAGTAATTCATATTTAAAACTGCCATCCATCCAAAGTGGACCCCGCCGACATTATCGACGTTGCGTTGTCTCTCACGATTGCAACAGAGATCAACTGAAGTAGCCACCGGGTCTCACGTGCGTCGTGGCTATTTAGTGTAGCTAAGCGTCCAAGTTTCTTTAGAAAGCGAAGCGATTTTCCACTTATTCCTCCAGTTGTCTCGACCACTATCGGATAAAACGCGAATCGGTGGCGTAGCACTTCGTATTTCTTCTCCTTTGCCCTCATCGTTTTTTCCGCGAAATACAGTGTGTATACCGCGCTCCCGAAAATGTTGGACGGGCAAAGCGTGTCGACACAAGTAGCGTCCCAGACCAAAGGTTTCCCCTCTTCGAATGGGAAAATTGTGATCCCGTCGGGACGTTTTCCGTCTCCTCTATCCAGACCAACAGGTTCTAGTATGGATCGGTATCCCGCAGACTTCAGGGCTCGCTTGACAATTCCGTTGATCGCCTTGTGTTTTGGGAATCGTCCTGCACTCCTTCTACAAGAGAGGGCATGGAGTCGATAACAATCGACGGTTGCGCCACATCGGCATTTGTGGGTCCTGCAAATCTCCAGTCCAAGTCTGGTGGAGATGCCGATGCGGACAGTATCGTCGTCAAGATGGGTCCCGACACTGCCAACTGGGAGTGCATTGATCCATGCGCCGCTCGATTCGCATCTTCCAGTGACTAGACAGGCACGTCTGTGTTGGTTTGATTGGTTCATTATCCTCGCAGATGGTTCTGTAACGATTTTTCTGCTCAGGCATCATCCCCTTCAAATGCTCCATCTCAGTGATTTCAGATGATTCTGTTTGGAGTTGGAGAATCATCCTGACCAGCAGTCGGCTGGAGCCCAAAGAGGATAGATAAGCAGGGCAATCCAGATCTTTCGTTGAAGCGATTCCCAGTCCGCCCAGGCTAGCGGGTAGGGTCGCTCGGTCCCACCCTTATTTGTAATTGAATACAAATTATGTATAAACTGGTTTCTAATATAGGCGTGGTGTTATTATCTTAAATATTAGTGGTGTTAGAGCACAAGTTTAATGTCATACTATTAATTCTTAAAATAAACAAATTTTAATGTTTAGATATTAAACGCTTAAAAAACTTCTTATTTGAATACTTCTTTTCATCCATATCCTCACCCAAAGTGGTCATCTCCGTCCTTTGGTCGTCCATCCTTGTGAGTTGCATTCTATCAAGCAGTTCATTTAGTTTGGAGACCTCAGATTCATTACCAGCTTTTACTGAAGGGGGAGACACTCGCTGGTCGTTCAATCTACCAACTTCAATCCGCTCAATTAAATTCCCCAACGATTCATTTATCAACGGCTGAGACTTCAATTCTTCCAACCATATCCTCGACTTCTCGACTACATCCTCACCGCAGAACATCTTGGCATGCTCAGTGTGTTTTTCTGCATAGTAAATAGCTTCCCTCCGCTTTCCCAAACATTGGAAACACTCACTAATAGACATGGAAGTAGCCACAACGGTTGCATGGTCCTCCTTTACTATAGATTCAGCATATATCGTTTCATGGAGTTCAATTGATCTATCATAGTCCACAGTTAACCAATATGAGTGAGCCAGAGACATGAGACCCCTCAATCGAAGGGACCATACAGTTCCAGCCGTACTCAACCCAGTGGTGTACCAGTGGATAGCCTCCTCATAGGCACCACTAAGCAAATGACAGTTCCCCAAACATAGTTGGACCTTACAGTCTGACACTTCCCCCTCAGAGTAATCCAGTCGCTATAATTAACCCAAATATAACCATTTTATAGAACTTCTCTGCGATCCTATAGTTCTCTGACAAAAAGTGGCAATCTGCAATACAGGTAAAGACCTTTCCCGAGTAATCATCAGGACAGACTTGCATATATGATTTGTAGAAGCGAATACTTTTATCAAATAACTCGTTGGACGCATCATTATGCTCACGTCTCAGTTTCTTAGCCATCAAAAAATGGGTTGATGCCAAAATCCATAAAGCCCTTCCTTTTAGTTCCTAATAGTTAAGAATGTGTAAAACCTTGCTATTGTGAGAATTCGCAAGAGTCAACTGCTGTCTGGCATTGTCAACCGCTTCATCAAACCTCCCACGTGTCTTTAGAAGGGAAGCTAAGTTTCCCAGAGCTTTGAGTTCTCCGATCGGGTCTTTGATTTTCCTGAAATCGATTTTAAAGGGATTACATATTCAAGACGAGATCCTCGTTGAAATAATTCAGAGACTGGTCAAATGATTTTAGTCTAAAGTAGCACGTGGCCAGATGATTGTATATTGAACTCTTTAGACGTTTATTTGAGATATTGTGAGTAAGAGCCTCTTCAAAGTATTTTATGGCTTCTTCAAAGTTTCTCATGCCCATACACTGAGCACCAGAGAACACAAGCTTGTCACAAATAATATTTTTGGTCATATTTCTAAGCATAAACATATTTTAGAAACCACAATTAGACAGATAGATAACAACAAGAAATGATGCAGAAAAAGCGCCAATATATTATTTAAAATATTTGATAAAATTATTAATAAAACATTTTAAGTTTTTTATTTCTAATAATTTAATGGATTGACGCCGTCATTATTGTTTAATCATTGCTGAACTAGATTGTCTTCTGGGATTCGCACACAAACAAACAAAAAAAAACTGCAATTCAAGTACCTTCTCAATGGTTCGGATTAATGTCTTGGATTAATTACTGCTTTTACTTTTAAAGTGTCAGTTCTGCCTAATATGAGGTTTACATTCCTATACCTTATAGGAAGGGCTGTAAAAAATAATTTAATTATTTATGGCTTGCATAATCGCTATTAAAGTCTCACTGGAGAATATTCGGACATAATCTGAGGATAGTTTACCCCTCACCAAATGGAGAATGCAGATTCCTTGGCAAAAGAATTTTGAGTTTTTGATAAGGTTTTCCACATCATTCGTGCTATCGGTTTTCCTTGAGGAGTTTGAGCATTGTTCGATTTACATGGACGGGAACACTTTTTTCATGTTAATGTGACTCACTTTTGCTTAGTGGTCCACTATGATATCTCCCTGATGAAATAAATCACGTGGTGTTTGTTTCCTATCAATACTGGTAATTGTGTTCATTGTATTTATGTCAACTGAATACCACGTAGGTTACCCCAGAAATCCTTTAGTGTTGTCCGGTGGTTAATTTTGGTGATAAAATTATTCCAATTTCCTTTTGTTGATTAATTATGTTATTTCACTATTAAGATTGGATAGTCTGGTCGTAGGGATTCTTGGTTTTTTAGTCGGCGTTTTGTATGAATTTTTTCGATAATTCCTCTTGGAATGTGTTTCTTGTCAGCACGGCGTCAAGCAATTTGAAATTCTCAACGGAACAGTCGGTTATAAATTTTTATGTTTCTTATCGGAATGAATCCCATTTTGCACGTTTGTAATTTATTATAGTTTTTCAGTGCCTAACAATAGGCGAGAGTAGTTAGATTGACAGAAGGATACAATGAGTGTAAGTCATATACAATTCTCCAGGATATTTTATTATAGTTTTTCAGTGCCTAACAATAGGCGAGAGTAGTTAGATTGACAGAAGGATACAATGAGTGTAAGTCATATACAATTCTCCAGGATATCGCCGTAGATAGTGATGGAGAACATAATGTGAGGTCAAAAAATGTATTGGAGTGTCCAGGTCTGAAAGCTGTTCGAGTTTGTGAATTCCTGTA
The DNA here is from genome assembly GCA_011109175.1 of Dicyema japonicum. Taxonomy (NCBI): domain Eukaryota; kingdom Metazoa; phylum Dicyemida; class Rhombozoa; family Dicyemidae; genus Dicyema; species Dicyema japonicum. Next base: position 1,247,054 of record RDEW01000014.1, read on the forward strand.
ATTGAGGATACCTAATTGTTATAGTTCATAATGGGACTTTGTGGCGAGATGTAAATATTTACAAATGTGTACCCTGTGTAATTTATTTTCACCAAAACGGAAGTAAGTTCAATGTGATAGATTTGTGTATAAGATTTTTTTAGATTTGTGTATAAGAACACCGCCTCCCCTGTTTTATTTCGGTCGATCACGGCGGACAATTGAGTAGTTTTTGTAATGTGGAAGACTTTCTGGATAGTTTCTTTTCTGGTAGCATGAAAATATCAATTTTGTGGGAAGTTAAAAATGCAAAAAGTTCAGTTGATTTGTGTGTGAGGCCGTTTATGTTGAATTGCATAATATTGAAGAATTTCCCGTTCTTGTGGGGCCGGAGTTTTGTTCAATGTCCCCAGCAAAGATTAGGAGTAGCCAATCCGATCTTTGGGAGTGAATGCTATGAGCTCAATAGCCGCCATCATCCAGTACGACTTCCCAGAGGTTGTTGAAGAATAAAAAGAGCCATCAATTTCTCCCTACCATTTTGAAGTTCCTGTATTAAATCATAAGAAAGAGGATAAAGGTCATCGTTTAATTAAGTGATCCCGGTGTCCATACCAGACCTTTTCCTGTGGTTAGTTTTGGATCTCCACAGCGGGAAAGGTTTCTTTTCATATCTTGGGCAGGCGTCCATATATAGTTTGATGTGCTTTACCATTTTGAGGAAGTCTCGGTGACGTTCCGTAAGGTATGATTGGGGGGACGTTTAGTGTTCTCCGTAGTAACGAAGTGGACGTCATTTTCGACAATCTCAATAGTATTCTGAGACATAGGTTTTGTAAAACTTCCAGCTTGCTCTGTGCCGATAGTGATAACGGGGCAATCCATGCAGCACAGGCGTACTCGATACTAGGTAGAACAAATTGTTTGTATATAAGCTCTAACGATAGGCGGGAAGATATTGGAGAGTGCGTGAAAGCTTTGAGAATTCCAATTTTCTTTTGGACTAAGTCCACTTGATGAGTAAATGTGAGGAGGGGATCCAGGATGACTCCAAGGATTGAAAGCGTCTTCTTAATGGGAAACGGGGAGTCATATAATTTTATTTGTGGTGTTGCCCATATTTTTTTTTGTGATGAGGTAAACGTCATTACATGTGACTTTCCTGGTGATATATTCAGACGGTTCTTCAGGAACCAAAGACCCATCAGGTTTAGTAGATCTTGCATAGACCGTGTCGCCTCCTCGATTCTTCGATGTTTAACTGCGACCACGAGATCATCCGCATACGATAAAAATAATTTTGTTTTTTGTGGTTGGGGATGGGACGTCACATAGGAACATGTTGAAGAGCAATTCCATTTGGAAGGTATCGCGGTTTTGATTTTTGATTATTTGGCACCACTTGGCCCATTCGACCGTTGATTAAGTTAGCTAACCATGACTTTAAGTTAGGGTGGATTGACGTAGTAAAAATTTTTGCTGTAAGAATCTTCCGAGATACTGAGTCAAAAGCCTTCTCTAGATAAGTTGTTGTTGAGTGTCTTTCGCAGAATCCGTGTAGAAAAGATGGTAGATTTATGAAATGACGGATCTTGAGAATGACTAGTTTTTCTAACACTCGTGATATGGCGCAGATGATGGATACCGGTCGGTAGAAGATATGGCGCAGATAATGGTTGTTTTCTCAGGATATGGTGTATCAGAGATTTCTTCCATATTGACGGAATCTTGTTCTCGTTTATTGAGAGGTTGAAAATTTGTGTTATTTTGGCCGTCACGGAATGACCCAGGTGTTTCAGTTAGAGAATGAAGATGTCATCTGAACCGCGGGACGACAAGTTATTCATTTTCCTGATTACTGAGTGGACTGTTGAAGGGTTGAAGAAGTCATGTTGGGAAATTATTCCTTCGACCATTGCTAGAATGAACATCCATGTCTTTTGAATATGGTTTATGACTAATATTGGGATATGGCTCTTGATGTCCAATTAAATGTGGAGAGCACTTCTTAAGCCTCCTTATCGATTTACATTATACAGTGAGGGAAGTATTGTTCGTAACTTATCTGAGCAAGGGTTCCCAACGTTCTTTGCTGTGTTTCGTGATGTTCCGAGTGATTTCTTTGTTCAGTTTTAATATCCTTTCAGTATCGGAATGTATCTTTTGCGATCTCGGAGTATAATCTCATTGAGGTATTCGACAGCAGCGTCGATAGATCCGAAGTTCTCTATCTGGAAGGTGTATGTGTAGTTCGATAAAAGATGTGAAGGCGGGCCATATTGTCTTTAAAAAGTTCACATTTGTTCTCAGAGTGTTCATTAACTTATGTTTTTGTAGATCCTCATGAAGATCGGGTTATGGTAGGTATGTAAGTCGTATATAACATCCCATAAAATGACAGCCTCAAGAGAAGGGGCGGCAAAGAAATGTCTGGTAAAGTAGGGGAGTCGCCTTGACGGGAAGGGGACCTTGTGTGTTTGCTTTGATTATTGAGAGTGATCAAGTCGTCAAAACTGTCAAATATAGGGGCCCCCGTTGATTCAGTTGTTGGTCACCATGCAGTTAGTTCTCCCTTTGTAGGTCCTTTCCCCATTATATTATTCCACGGTGGTCCCAAACCGTCCTGCGGAGACCGATGATGTGGTTAACCACGCTCCATGTAGATCCCAATTCGAATTTAGGGAACAATTAGAGTTGGTACCCCCTGTAAGTACCAACTCCAGTATGACATCCACAGTAGTCCCAAATCCTGTACGGATCAATGGCCTGGGTAACAAAGTCCCGGGTAGACCCGGATATGAATGTAGGTATCAATTGGTGTGGGTACTAGTTCTAACTTGGAAAATATCAGGAGATTTTGACCATTTGGCTGCTGCGTCCCCCAAAAGGTTCCTTCGTTTTTGTAGAATATCTGCAGTATGTTTCTCAACCTTCTAGTATATTCCTTCGTCTTGTGGCACCACCTTTTTTTTATTTATATTTTAGATAGATAGATACTTTATCAACGTAACAAACTTGATTCTAATTAAAAAACTAATTAAAAAAAAGTTTGTCTTGGTTGATGGGGTCTCGTTTAACAAGACACCATATGTCTCCTCTTTGAATAATTGACCCCTTTCTTCCAACAAGAATTATTTTTTCAAGTGGTGCAATATTTCCTCAATGGATCTTGCACGTCTCTCATCACTTGGCGGTAATTTAGACTTTAAATCATGTCGATATGCCAGTTTAATAGCATATCTCCTCGATTTATTGAGAAGCTCTACAATAGTACTTCTCTCATCACTTTCAAACCATCCTTGGAAGCCATAAATCAAAAATGGTTCTATACAAGCTGTATACACATAAAGAAAAGTTTCCGGACTCAATTGAAAACGTAGAAGTGATTTCAACATCGCCGTAGCTTTTTTCTTCTTTTTCTTGATATAATTAATGAAGGAACCCTTCGAGTTCACACAAACTCCAAGATATTGTAACTCTTCCATCATTTGATCTCTCCAGTATCAATACAAATCTTTGATTTGTTCTTGAAATTCACAATCCATGAAGCAGTACATTTTTCAAGAGATAAGGATAAACCGTAATCACGGCACCAGCATTTAATTATTTCGACATGTGTCTAAACACGTTTCCAGGAAATCGATCTATTAATACTCAGAAAACGTTATTCACTATGTTAGCTTCAACAGCCTTGGGGCATCTCCCATAATTGGCAAAGTGGCTGGATGAACTACAATTCACACACGACTCATTATTGTTTGTAACCGGACACTGCGATCTTCTATGTGGCCCAGAACAAACAAGGCATCTTTCAACATTTTTGCAAAAACGAGCAATATGACCAAACTGTTGACAACGAAAACATTGGATCTCTGGTTTATTGAACCATTCAACTTTTATCTTCAGATATCCAATTATCAGTCCAAATCTTACAAGGGATTCAGCCTTATTTCTGTCCGATCTTGTAAGTTTGGCAACAGACAGTCTGATGCCCTGCTTTTCAAATCTTTCAACCGTAAATTTTTCTCTCAATATCGTTTCCAAGGTATTCTTCCAACTCATTGGTTTCAATCCACGTCGGAAGACCTTTCGAGCATAACTACTGAGAATCTCGGCGTAGACCCCCAATAAACAAGAAATAGATATCGTTGACTAAGGTTTATAATTTGAATTTATATTTTATAACATTAAACTGATAAGGTTGAATTGAAATATTTATATTTTGAAAATAAAAAACGAAATGAAAAACAACAACATGTTACGAATTAGGTACTAATAAGTCTGCCTGTTAGGCCTAGACTCTTCATCCCGGTACCTTTTTTTTCTGATAATCCATTCTATGTCTTTTTTACTTTGACGTCCTGATTCGGATGTTCTCCTTGATCGGCCTGACAAGTTTGTTCTCTTCCTCCGTCAGGACTTCATGTAATTTCTTACCGTGTTTTCTCCAGTCGGGCAGAATCTTTTCTCTCGAGGGGGTGTAGAACCATCCCTCGCTTCCGTAGATCAGTCTGGGAAGAATCACATTCCGGAAGATGAAGAGCATGGAATCAACGTCTAGCTTCAGTCTTTTAGTGCAGTACAGTGCCTGAAAAGCCTTTTTCCTTCGCCCTTCGATGTCCTTCATGTATGATCCTCTTCCATTGACTGAAATCCCCAGGTATTTCAATGACGAAACTCTCGGTATACAGAGAGTGTAGGGCTCCTCCTCATGTCTACCCGGCCTGCTTATCCTCAAATAACTGGATTTTTCCGTCGAGAGTTTCATGCCTCTCCGATCGCACCAACCCTGGACTTCGTCGATAAAAACACCTAGTCGCCGCTCTGAGATGTATGCCTTCAAAGATGAATCCAGGATTAAAATGTCGTCCGCGTAAATCATTAGCTTGGTTCTGACGTTCTGCGGAGACGGAAAATCTTCCATAAATATGTTAAATAGCAAAGAGCTAAGAATAGATCCCTGTGGCACTCCATTTTAAATGATATTCCATCCGAATAACTTCCACCAACTACCACGTGGGATATCCTCCCGGTTAGATAGTCTTTCAACCATAGGAACATTTCTTTGGTTATTTTAGAGCGAACTAGTTGACGAAATAACGCCTCGTGCCATACACTGTCGAATGCCTTTGATATGTCGAGACAAATAAGGCTCAACTGGCTTTTCTTCTCCAGTGTATTTATAATTTCGTAGTTTAGTGAGTGGATACACTCTCCACATGATCTTCCCGGACGGAAACTAAATTGATTTGGTTGTAGAAAGTTGCTCTTTTCTATATACCGATTCAGTCTCTTAAATACAATACGTTCCATAATCTTTGATGTAGAACATATAAGACTTACCGGCCTATAACTGAAGGGATCCTTCCTTGCTGTTCCTGGCTTGAGGATCATCTTAACAATAGATCGTTTCCATAAAGGAGGCACGTGTCCGAGCCTGAAACTCGAGTCATACATCTCTCGTAGAACAGACAATAGTTCATCAGAACCTTCTTTGAACATAATCATAGAAATGCCATCAAATCCTGGGGCCTTGTTCTTGCATTCACGAATTGCTGTTCTAACTTCTGCCATTGAGACTTTTTCTGTCAAACTATCCAGATCTTCCATAGAGTAATCCATGAAATTAGGCAACTCCTCTGAAAACTTTTCATTTATAACACTAATAGGATCAACACCCTGTATATTCTCTAGTTGATTTCGGAATACCGAAGGAACTTTTTCCAATGGGATTGTCCTTCCATTTTGATCGGCTAGCTTAATGTTTTTCGCTTTTAAACTCCCATTCGTTAGCCTCCTGTACATTTTCCAGAAACAAGGGTTTTTCCAGTTAACCTTAGAGGCTGCACTCTTCAATTTATTTTCGGCGTTTACTCTCCAAGCTTCTTGTAGCATTGTTTGGATCACATCAATTCTGTATTTCAAGATTTTCCTGTCCCACATATCAATACATCGTCTGTGCTTCGCCTTCAGAGTATTCCTCTCGCGAATAAGATCCCGTATTATAGGTGGGCAAGAATTTTTGCTCTTTAGAAAGCTCTTCAAGTAAACCTTCCTTCCATATAATTGAAGATACGTCAGCATAGTGCTGGATAGTACCCTGTCGTAAACGTCCAGCTCATTAGGTGTAGAACAAGAGATAGTCTTCGATAGTAAGGTCTCAGACAAATAATGACGATAATGTACCCAGTCTATCGACGAAGTATCGTAGTATAGGAAAATTAGGTGTAGAACAAGAGATAGTCTTCGATAGTAAGGTCTCAGACAAATAATGACGATAATGTACCCAGTCTATCGACGAAGTATCGTAGTATAGGAAAATATTTTCTGCAATGTTTGGTTCTAAGTTTATAGATATTTCCTGCGGAATATGATCACTCCCAATGTCCCAAAGCAACGCTGGTCCGTCCACATAATCCAGGAGCTGTGGAGACACTAGAGCCAATCCCAACATGTCAGCTCCGTTGTATGAGAAATGGTTAGGTTCTTTAGACGTCAAGACCTCAACTCCAATTTCGCTAGCCAGATCTGCAAGGAGTCGACCGTCCCCATTATTTTTGCAGCATCCATAGCGTTGAGGTCTCCTACCAAAATCGACATCGGGTTAGTTCCAAAAAATTGGACAATTTTTGCAGAAGATCAGGCCAAGTCCTTAGAATCCTACGCTTATCCATTTCCCTCCACATAGAATATCCACAGACACAAATTCCGACCGTTTCGAAAAAAGATTGAAGTTCCAGTTCCAGCCACTGCTCCATCTTTCCATGGAATGCCCACCGAGTTGTACCCTTCCATACTATATTTTTTTCCTTGTTTGATTTTAGTCTCGTTGACTACCAAGACATCCATCTTGGCAATCCTCACAAGTAGCGCTAGTTCATCATGCCTTCTCACCAGGGAGCGGGTATTCACCAGCACTACTTTCAATTTACTTTTCAGCGGTTTGGTTGGTGGCCTGCGCTCTCCACAGCCAGGTCCACCAGACTCTAAAAATCCACTTTCAGCATTTTGCATAAATTTTTTCAGACGAGAGAGAATACCATTCAGCTCCCGAGATACCGACTCGGGGATTCCTGCTTTGCTCTGTTCATGTTTACGTTTGGCGCCCAGATTTACAGATCCATCACCAATGTGAGAGCTATCAGTTTCATAATCTCTTCCGTCTGTTTGACCATCTCGTAAACTTCTGACTTTCTCTGCAAGTTTTTCCTTTTGGCTCTCCTCTCCACCGGCCAATCAGGAGTATGTGAAGTATTGGTCCACTTCATTTCTTGGATTGGCTTGATTCCTTCTTTTCTAGACACTGTTTGTCTGGAAATTATTTTCTTCGATGCTTCTCTCATTGCCGGACACCCTCTATAGCGGGCATTGTGTCCTGCTCCTCCACAATTGATACACTTGGTCTCTACGTTCGATGGATATTCACACATAAGAAGATCGTGCTCCCCTCCACACTTGATGCATCTCTTCTTTTCCTTACACTGTGCCGCGATGTGGCCGATGCGTTCACAGTTGTAGCAGATGGGAGGGGGCCTCTTCATCCACTCACACTCGATCTTGTTTGATCCAATGTAGAATCCACAACGTATCAACGATGAGGCCTCCGCGTTACTACTAACTGAGGCCTTTGCCATAGGCATAGGCTGTGATCCTCTTGACATTCGGGTTACAATCAAAGTTGAGGGTGCCATCTCCTGAAGGTAATCAAGGAGGTCGTTCTCACTCACCCAGAAAGGAAGGTTCCTGAGAACAATCTCACAAGGTTTCGATATGAGCGTTCTGAAGTGGTGGTTGTCAGGTCCAAAGGGACAGGTCTCATTTATGGCCTTCATATATTCGACCATGTGGTTATTGTCGCGGAAATCTAATCGGAAGGAGCCCGGTCCTTTGTGGCTCATCCTCAAAGATCCATATTGATCGTAAAAATGTAAAATATTCGCAATTTTTATCGGACTCATAGTACAGTGAACTGTGATCAATAGTGACTTGTTATCTGTAGAATCTTCTATTTTTGGTTGTTCTATAGGTTTGGACTTTACAGTTTGGTTGTGTGTCGTAGGGTTGTTCTCAAGTTTAGAGGGCTCCAAAGTGAACGACCCAGCCGTAGCACATCCTGGGGGACGAGAAGAGCTGTTGGTTCTCATCTTTGGGGCTTTCGAATTTGATATTTTTCCTCTAACAACCATTTAATATTTTTGTAGAACTGTAGAACAGAAAATTGAATCCTCCTGTAGAACTTCATTTATTTTAGAAGACAAGACAAATTTTATTTTCTAACAAACCCCAAAACTAATTACTGTAAAGAAACCAAAACCTGAACCAAAACTAATTAAGTGGGTTTTTATTCATCGTGTAGGGTCATTTTATGAGACACCACATGTCTCTACTTCGTTTGGACCCCAAAAATTACATCACATTTTCCATAAGTGATGTAATAATTTTTCTATCTTTCTGACTTTCAGGTCGTAATCCTCTTCGATATTGGATTTTAAGTCCAGTCCATATGCCAATTTAATCGCAAATCTTCTGGACTTTTCCAATTTTTTGACAAAGACATCACTTTCTTTTGTTCTAAACCATCCTTGATAACCATATATCAAGAATGGTTCAACACACGCCGAATACACAAAAAGAAAAGTTTCAGGCTCCAAATGAAATCGAATTAAAGATTTCAACATTCCTGTAGCTTTCTTTCTTCGTGTTTTAATATGTTCCTTGAAAGATCCTCTTCGGTCTATCAACAATCCGAGATACTTCAATGTTTCAGAGATTTTTATATCCCCAGTATTCACACATTGATTAATATTTTTTCTTTTACTTGCAATCCAAGTGACTGTTGTTTTTTCCCTCGATAGAGTCAACCCATTGTTTTGGCACCACTTTCCAATCTTAGTAATATGGGATTCCACCCTTTTCCATGAAATTTGTTTATTCATGCTTGAATCAAGCACAAGAATGTCATCAGCATAAATAATCATTTGACTATTTACGCTCTCTGTTTTTGGCAAATCTCTCATTACGCAATTGAAGAGTAGCGGGCTGAGAATTGAACCCTGTGGAACTCCTCTTCGCAATTCAATTTTCTTTGAAATTAAATTTCCAACACGTATATATGACTTTCTTTTTGAAAGAAAGTTTTCTATCCATAATAACGCAGTTTTCCCAATTTCTGCTTTTGACAACGTATCAACAAGTCCAAAGTGCCAAACACTGTCAAACGCTTTTGTTATATCCAAACATGCTATTGTAAGAAATTCCTTTTTATTTCGTGAAATTTCGATTGCAGATCTTAGCTCTTTAAAGCAATCTCCAGTCCCTTTTTTATGCCGAAATCCCAGTTGATTATCAGAGAGAAAATTATTATCCTCAACATGCCTTGATAGACGATTGAAAACAATTTTTTCCATAACTTTCGATATTGAGCAGACTAGGCTAATTGGCCTATCTGCTTTTGACCTTGGCTTTCCTTTTTTCACAACCATGCGTACAATTGTTCGTTTCCAATAAGCTGGAACATGACCAAAACTCCAAGAAGAATTATATAATATTTTTAGGCACTCAATCAAAATTGGGCCTGCTTTATTTATTTTAGAATTAGTTCCAGTAGAGTTCAAATAGAATTGTATTTTTAATAATAATATAGTGTTATCGTTTGCATTGATTCATTCGATAAGGCAGAGGCGTATGATATTATATTTATCACAGACATAAACCTCTACTTAAAAAAATATAGATCTCAGAAATAATAGCTTGACTATCCAAAGTAAATTCGTTATTAAAAACAGCGAGCAGATTAGTGAAACATGTAATTAATAATGTTATTTCAGACTGCAGTGCCATTGTGGACAAGTACAATGTCCTTGGCAATTGTATAATTTACTTTTTACTAACTTAATCGGTTCTTTTTTCTGGGATCTAAATTGGTGTTAATTAATTCAAATTTATTATGATTTAAATAATATCCTAGTTGGACAACTGAATCACACATCTCTACTCTTGACTCGGAAAGAATAATTTCAGTTAAAAATAAATTGGTGTTAATTAATTCAAATTTATTATGATTTCAATAATATCCTAGTTGGACAACTGAATCACACATCTCTACTCTTGACTCTGAAAGAATAATTTCAGTTAAAAAAGATGAGGAAATGAATCAAATATGATAGGTTTTAAAGAACGGATAGGTTTCCTTAGATTTATGAATGACATGAGCATTATCTCAATTATCTTATATAGTTTTGATCCCTATCGACATAATTGTCACTGAGATCTTTCTAAAGATATTCAAGGAGATCGATTATATAAACACAGTTGCTTCTTAGAGAGTCAGGCGTCCAAATTTTTTGAGAATATTCCTCGTCGGAGTACTTAAATGTATTGGCACATAACTTCTTTTGTCATCCAATGTCAAACTCTACGGATCGACACCCTGAATTTTTTTGATTCTTGAATCCTTGAGCGAATGCCGAGGAAGCTGATATAATAATTGTCAACGAAACGAAGATCAAGTCAAATGAGAATACAGTACTTCCGGGTTTCGAATCGATATTTTTATACTGGAAAGAGGGGGCTATACCATTGGACTGGAACATCATCTAAAGACAAGGAATCCCAGAATTGTTTCATCAATTTGTATTCTCGAGCTTCGTGACAGGTTTTGTGACAGTTTGCGAAAGAATCATTGTCTGCGATGTAACCTGTGTGGATATTTCTCCACTTCGTTCCTTCTGAGATCTGATCATAAACCAAGATCTATTGCATTTAAAGACGTCTTACATAATAACGCTGCTCTTCTACGAATGTCTTCAGTTGTCGCTTTGTATCAGGCATAATAATGGACTTTGGAGATTCAGTAATACCCAGATACTTATATCCTTCGTGTTCTCCAGGGCTCAAACTGACTCGCTACATATTTGTCTGTTTGTCGCAGAGTTGGAATAATTCAAATTTAATCCTATACTCTCAAGGACGTTTTATTCAATCAGATTTGGATTTTGCCTTAATTCTAGAGGCAAAACTAACTCATAAAAACGTGACTCCATCTTTTCTAGAATATTCCGTCTTCCACAGAGACAGAAAATATAGAAAAGGTGGAGGAATCAGATCAATGTAGTGAAGTTATCAAACAGGATATTGATTCTTTCAAAACTGTGATACCTACCCAACCCGGTCCCTCAAAGATTCCCACTATCAATGACACTATTCAATCTATTTACAAGTAACCTTCAAACTCTCAAAACACCATGCCGAAGATCTCATTGTGGCACCGTGATCACAAAGAGGCTACGCAGAGGGTTCAAGAGATCCTCGACTATAGGAATCCTGGTTTCTCAAGAACCGCATGGACACATCTCCTGGGAAGTCGAACACTAGTTATCTCTTCCTATAACCAGTTAACTTGAATGGAGAACTCACCCCGTTAAGAAGAACCCCTCCATCCGTGGAGTCACATTCGACCCTCTGATGACGTTTTGCATCATGTGCATACATTAGTTTCTCGAGTCCAAAAAAAAGGGATCCTCAAAACCTTAGCTAGAGCCCCATAGTCTTCTCCTAGAATTATACAATATATCCTAACGTAACAGAATTACATCCCCCTGTTGAATACACTAAATGTCACAAAAGTGATGGAACATCTCGCGGACAGACATAATAACTTCTTAAAAATGGCTAGGTCTTCTGGAAGCCCCCTTGAAGAGGACATTTTTGCGTACCAGGAGAATGCTCGTAAATTGGACATTCGTAAAAAATTCCAGATAAACCCGAAACAGAAGGAGATGCTGAATTTTTAAATTACTTTTATTAATATCAGTCGATTGTTGCCCCAGTTTGAATCTGTACATTACCCCCACCTCCATTTATGAGTCTGTGTACGTCCGATTGGAACTTTTTTATTTTATTCAAAAACCAGTGATCCAGCCACTATCGAAGACCTCATATCTTAGGCATTTGAATATTTATCAATTGATCTTCCATAAATCTTTGAACCTCCATAGTTCGACCTCACTGACATGTATAAGACCAGCTACAAGCGTCAACCTGAGAGAGTGTTGTGAGCATCCATAAGTCCCTTGCAATCATTGGCGGTAATAAAAGGATTTGATTGGTAATATCACTAAATTGGTCAGGAAAGGTAACCTTAACCAGGATCTCGAACAGATTCGCGATAGGATTCTTATGAAATCTCAATCAAGAGTTTCTTTCAAATCGTCTATTGGCGGGGGGGATCTTCTCGGGGCCTTCTCACTAATAGAATAAAACAATATTCTTCTCAGTGACTGTGGACACTGTGCTAATAGCATTTATCGCATTAGTTTTTAGAATTCCCTCCCAATCAAAGCAAACAAAGTGGTAGTTATTAAACCAATATTTCACAAGTTAGCTCAACCCCCCCTCAAACATTACTCAGATAAATGTGGTAGCGTAATCTGAGAGGCCATTATAACGAGAAGACTATCCGTAAACGTTCATTTATTCAAATAAAACTCAAACAGTCTGCATTCTCTAAGTTTCCTCAGGAAAGCTAGCATCTCCCGTTAATAGAACTGCTTCAACTGTAGATTTGATGAGTCAATTATTTTATAAAAACAAAACAGCCGATCATTTAGAATTCCAAATTCTTTTTTAATATATACTTTTCAAATGAAGGAAACTGGTGGATGACAAGAAGGTAACTACCAAAAGCGAACAGTTCAGCACCCAAGTATGTCTGGTGTAGAGCAGAAATTAAAAAAGAAACAAGAAATATCAAGTCTTCTAGTCTGCTAAAAAGCAGAGAGGCACGACATCGATTTTGTTTATGTAGTCTAGTAAAGCCATATCTGTAAAAAGTTGTCCACGTTGATATAAATTGGTTTTAGGAGTGCGAACTTTGTGGGCTTCATGTGGATAATCTGCTTGTGGAGAAAACTGCCCATATTTGTAATAAACAAACCCAACCTCTGACCAGTACCAAATGACCGCGAAATAATTTAATTGGTGGTGACTAAAGGACGAATTATTTATTTATTAACCCCGGATACACCGAGAAAGAAGTTAAAGTAGACAACTAATTAAGTGTATCCAGTTTCCACTTCAACAGAAACAGAGTCCATCCGGAATCAACATAAAGGGTAAAACGTCCATTACATGCAGTTGTGGAAACCCCTCCAGTGGAGTGGAGAAGAGCAAATGATCCTTTTTCGAGCCGGCCTGGCACTGGGCGTCACCTAGACAGGTGGATCACATGACGCCACTCTAATAGGAAGAGAGAGGAGGAACAGACAAGCAAGCAGAAAATTTAAACCAATTAACCGAGCAGCACCACACGGCGCCACGCAGCAAAATTCCAGAAATATCAAGGTACCATTCCCAGATATCATTGAAACATTAACTTAGCTCTTCATTAAAACAAGCATAGATTTTCGTTAATTCATACAAGTGCTCCACCTCATTAAAGAAATAATAATTAATTTTTTCAATAATTATATTATTTATTGGAAGAAAATCATAAATCTTAATTCATTCAAAATATTATGTCTCAAGACAAATTTTTTCTCATAATATGTCACAGGCTCTATTGCACACATGTCTAATACGCATTTGAATAATCCTTGGTTTTCTACCCTTACCTTCAATGCCAGGGGCCTTAATGACTGGTCGAAGAGCCACCAACTATGTCTGGACCTTGCAAAATATGGATGCTCTGTTTGCTGTCTCCAAGAGACGAAGCTCAGAAAAGGACTCGATGAAAACCTTGGAGACTACAGACTAATCCTCCTTCCATCGTACTGTAAACACTATGGACAGGGTTTCGCTGTTCACAAGAATTTGCTCCCCAGATTACATCGATATTGGAAAATTGATGACAGGATATGTGTTATTCAATTTCTTATTGGACCCAAAGGGAAGTCCAGGCAACTAATTTCCATTGTGAACGTGTACGCCCCACATAGCGGCCGTTTTGCCAAAAACCCAGAGGAATTGGACGTTTTCTACGAGGAACTTGTCGAGGTCGTATCTTCTCTGAAGTTTTCATCGTTCCTCTTTATCGCTGGTGATTGGAATGCTAAAGCTGGGGTACATCAAGGACACGAACGTTTTATTGGACCACATGGAAGGGGAGTCAGGAACCATCCCGGTACTGCTTTAGCATATTTCTTGAAGCGGTAGGATTCTCGGCAGTACTGGAACCTGTGGGATTGGACCGCGGAGATAGGAAAAGACCGGATGGGTTAACTATCTTTCCGTTCACTGAGGGAAAATCGCTCGTATGGGACTGCACTGTTGTGGATTCTTTCTCGAACTCGATGATGCTCAGCGCAGTCTGCTGGTTCGGCAGCCGATCTAGCAGAGAAAATCAAGATTAAAAAATATGGCGAAATTGGAGACCGCAAAACCCCAACTAACTAAACAAGGTAAGAGCCATTAACTAAAGAGGAAAGCCAAGATTTGGGGTCGTCTATATCGGGGCACTCTCATGAGACACCGTATGTCTTTTCTCCGTAAAAAGCCCTTATTACAATGCGAGTTTCCACAAGCAATGTAATAAATCACCGATTCTTCACGTTTTTCTTTCGTATTTTTTTAAGCACTCCCGGGAAATCAAAATATAATTAGATTAATTAAGTTCCCCTTGTGCCACGTTCAGTATCCTCCCACACATCTTTTTCCATGTTCCCCTGTTCCGGGCCATTGCTCGTAATGAGTCAAGATCTTCACCATTTTGTAGTTTTGTTTATTTGGATAAGGTCATCATTTAGTACTGAAGGCAACGTCGCTCTAGCCCTGCCACGGAATGATCCCTTCAGTTGTGCGAAATAGTTCTCCATTGCAATGTTTGGTGGAGTCAACATATCCATTCGTAAGATGTGACCAAAAAGTCTCCACCTAGCCTTGAGAATCTCCTCTGATAATGGCCTTAAGCCACATCTTTTGTACAGTTCTGAATTTGATATCTCCTCTGATACATTCTTTCGTATTCGTCATCAATTTCAGATGCTAAATCCAATCCATGTGCGAGTTTAATTGCATACCTTCTTGTCTTTTCTAATTTAGTTAGTAGGACTGATTCCTCCTCTGTTTTAAACCAACCTTGATATCCATAGCGTTCCACCTGCCATTGTGATTGAGGGTGTCTTGGTCTACCATGAATCGCTGTTATTTCCCGATCACATAATAATGCTGAAACTTAAGTGTTACAAAACTCTTTTTCAACTCTTTTCACGCTTAATCGCTTTGTTGACTCAAAATAAAATTCTTTGTTTTTTGAGGGAACAAGGGACCGATTCTTTGGCCTCTTCTATTTTCGACCTTTTCACGCTTAATCGCTTTATTGACTCAAAATAAAATTTTTTGTTTTTTGAAGGAACAAGGGACCGATCCTTCGACCTCTTCTATTTTCGACCCTTTTCACGCTTAATTGTTTTGGGCACAATGTCGAGACCGATGAAGTTCTTGGTTTCATCATCTAGAGCAGGGGTTCCCAAACTTATTCAGGTCATCGCCCCCTTTAACAAACTTTTAAAAAATATCGCCCACCGGGAAAACCTATATGGTAGCGAGTTGGAAATAAAAAATTTAATAATTAATGTGAACAATGATATTGCAAAATGTAAGACACAAATTTCTCAATATTTGGCTTCATGTTTGTAAGCCTAATTCGTAGATCTCCTCTTTCAACGATGTCCAAGTGGTTTCTCCTTTTGGTAGCTGTGATACAATACTGAAGCCTCTCTCAACCAATTAAGAAGTGGGAAAATTAATAAAAAACAATTTTGATTTTTTCAATAACATGATATTTTTCAGGAATAATTTTTTGCAACCAAAAATCTTGATACGACCGGTGTTTAAAAGTGGGTTTAATTTCAAAATCGTTTTTTAACATAATTAGTTGCTCTTGACAACAAGATTCAACGTTATCTACATTCTGAAAGAGGTCTATTACCCAATCTGGAACTTTGAATTCACATAAATCTTTGAAACGTCCCTTCATATCTTGTTCAAGAGTGATCAAAATTTTCAATATAAATTTCGATATCATCTTCAGAAAAGATGTTTTTAAAACCACTGAGACGTGGAAATTGGATTAATTCCAATATTCCTACAAAATAAAGGTTTCAAAATAAATGCAGAAATAAGTGACTGCCTAAATTAATTTAAAAAAATAATACCCTGATTAAATTAATATCAGCAAATTCACGTAAAGTTCATTAAATTTAGCAAAAATATCTAAGTAAGCCTCATCATGTTTAATCCGGGCCAATTTGAGAGTTTAAAAATTAGAGAAATTGTACAACAGTGCTGAAAAGAAAGAAAATCCGAACCAAACAGTCGCCCTTTGATAACCACCGTAGTTTGTATTAATAGTCGTATAAAATCTTCATTTTCAATACATAGCTCTCGAGAAAGACGTGAATTTAAAGAGTTGGATTTAATTTTGTAAATAGCAGAAATAACTGTATTGAGAGAGTCACGTAGACGACCATTTGTATTTTTAGCAACCAGATGCTGTCGATGGATCACACAATGAATAGTCATTACATTTGATGTTTAAGTATGACATAAAACCGCGATAGCGACCAATCATTGAAGATCAGTTGCACATGCAACTATAAAGGTATATCTTTAGGACAGAGAAATACATGGACTTTGTCAAACATTGATTCCCCTTTATATCAGTTTTAAGCTTTCGAGCAAAAAGTAATTCATAATTCGACCATCCTTGACAAAACGTACATATGCAAGCAATAATGAGTCATTTCCAATAAGTATTGACTCATCTATTGTAGACTGAATTCCGTATTTTTAAGTATTAAACAAAGATCGTTTTCCACATCGAAAGCCATATCATATCTCTGTATCGTATTGTTGATAAGCGAAATCGACTTAATATGGGAAGGTTGGTGTATTACTGTTTTCAGTACTCATGAATTGATGGTATTATCAGTACCTCCCCAATTGTGTGCGGTTTTCACGACTTGGCGATAAGTAAAGCGATGTTATGTGATGCAACAACGCTATCATCACTACGAATATTTACTCCAGGCTCCGTTGACTTTTTCGTTTCCTTCGAAACTTTTGGAAAAACGTCCTGGTTATTTGGACGGAACTATATTTTAATAAAAAATAAGAACCTTTCGTAAATGCTGACTTAATCTAGAAGGCTTCATACCCTCGTTAGAAAATGACTTTGAGAATAATAAACAGAAATGTAGTCTTTTATCATTAGGAGATGCGATGAAACCATATTTTAAATATTGAATATTATATTGACGAATTTTTTTATTTAGTGTCTCCATTGTTAAATATACAAATACACTGCAAATCACGCTTGTGTCAATTTAAAATTACAGGTTCACCATACTGAAATTCTATAATATTAATTAAATGTGTGATATAAAGTTTACGGATAATTTATTATCGTCCACTTGAAATTAAAATTCCCTTGATAAACGATTTATTCATAAACGCCCCCTTTGGGAAACCCTGATGAGAAATGACGAGTCTTGGGTTGTCGTACCGATTTTTTATGTATAAAGATCCGTCTAATACAGTCCTACCCCGTTTCGGGGCACACCCCGGCGGTGGGGCACCCCCGCTTTATTTGAATACACTAAAATCTTCAACATCTAAATTTTTGAAACAGCGAGGTTTATTATATTTCCCAATGATCAATGGTTCAAGATTTTCACCCTTATAATTGCATAGAAGTTCTGTAATTCTTTCTTTGAATTGTTTGTATGGTTGATCATCAACAAATGACTTTCATGGTGTCATTTTGTATAAAGTGATGTTTCATCACAATTGAACACATTTCCTCTTCCATATTCAATTATTTTCTTATCAAATTAAAATAGGCAATCATGTGGGATTAATCGCAGGAATATTTTCGCTGCATATTGTTTTAAATAACATTAAGTAGATCACTTATTAAGAATGTCTTTAACATATTTATTAGAATAAACACGTGATTAGTTATATGTAAACCCTCTACATGAAAAGTAATCAACATCTTCCATGGCCTCTACTTTGAATATTCTTAGCTCTCTTAGACTGTCTAATTGACTTGTTACTCTCCTCCACTCTTTTCCTCTCAGTCCACATCTTTAAAGACTTTTGTTTTCGTTTCTGCTTAATCTTCAGTTTCTTCTTCAACAAATCCACGCTCGGCATTGGTTTCTCTCCAGAAGCCATCAATATCGAGTCCCTCCATCTGTCATCATCTTCCATTTTATTAGCAGCCTCTTCATCACCCTTTTCCCTAGTTCTCTTGACTTTATGCGTTCGAGAGATGGCCTTTATTATCACTCACCCACAAACCTTCCTCAGCTTAGTTTCTGTCCTCACTTTTCCCAATGTTTTAGAATTTCTTTTCAAATCATTTACGGTCTCTGGTTTCGCCTCCTCTTCCACACCATCCTTACGTACTGGTTCTTCCATATCTTTAACCTGTCTCCTCTTCTTTACAATCCTCGTCTTTCCAAACTCTAAAATAAGCCAAGGGTCACTTTTATCATTAAGAAAGTTGTCCCTCAGTTTATCGACAAAGTTAGGGTTTATTAGTGTAGGTTTTGGTCCTCCAGTATAAAACCGAAGGTATTTGCTTGTTGATTTGTTGTTATTTAAGTCATATTTACAGATTCTATTAAAATTATTCATAAATTTATGTTTGTATTTCTCTATAAATGAAAAGTGATTATTACCGTTAATAAAACACAGTTTATCAATTTCAAGGGGAAATAAAACATCTTTGGTTAATTTTTTGTAATCTTGGAGATTGAAGTAGTAGTTTGGTGAAATAGTGTCGATTAAATGATTAACCTCGTGCAGATCCCGTTGAATATCCAAGCATTTGATGACATTCTTAAAGTAATTAACAAAGATACATCAAAGTCTGACATGCGACTTTATATTTAATTTAAATTATTTTAAAGAATATTAATAAATATTATTAATTTCTTGTTATGAACATTTTTGTTATCATTGATCATATATATTTCCTTCGTACCTACGAATAAACTCAATAGAGAAAACAATAAAACAGGTCCAGTGGTGTTTAACATATAGCAAATTGATACAAGACTCTTGAATTCGGTTTCTCAATAGGAGAGTTGAGAATCGAGGGGCACGCCCATGTAATTATGATCAGTATTATATATGCTTATTTAGGTTCTAGAGAGGAACATTTGGTCAAAAATAGGAAGGAACTTGCTTTGGTTTTACTGTCGTCTTTTATTTTATCATATCCCATCCTTTCGTCATATTTATTATAGCTTTTCAAAGTTGTCTCCATCCTATTGACTTTATGAGGTGGGGGTTGTTTTTTATATAAGACGTTTCTCAGTATTCAGGAATGTTCTGTTGAGGCTAGTATCCTCAGTTGGTCTCTTTTGAAAAAGTTGATTTTCACAGAATTCATAATTATGTAAAGACAAGTATTGTACTGGATTTATCAATTAAATAACCCTGGCCTCACTAACTTAGAAGACCAATGCATATTAAATAGGACACAGTAAATGCCTGTCTTTCCCATAGATTGGAGACTTGCATGGTAGACCAACAGTGTATTAGTCCAGGACATTCAAAAAGGTTATTTGTTGTCTTTCGGAGAGGTTACAAAATGAACAGAGGATATCTTTTACATCATCCAGTTTACGTGCATCGGTAGAGAGGGGGTGGTGCCCAAATCGTAGACAAGTCATGTTTACCCGGATGTCCCTCGGAAGAGAGCTGATTAGTCGATTGGAGGAGGGGTCAATGTAGTATTTTATTATAATCGAGTCTTTGGATAATTCTCGTAATAAACAAAATCGTGTATCTGTATCAAACGACCCCGGTCATTGGGGATGGAAGGGATAGGGGATAGCAAACAAGTCACGGGATGTCACAATAATTTGGTATTTCATTAAACCACTCGACTAGTCGATCTATGTGGTGTTGTATTTTTTCCTTCACTGTTTGGGTGTTCTGATCCCGTGAGGCTAAGACGATATCGTCTGCATAAGACATAATTTTTTTTAATAACCCCGGGAACACCCAGAAAGAAAGACAAAAGAGTCAAACAGTTAGGTGATCCCAGTCCTCGCAATCAATTGTGCCATTCGACGTCTGTGATCTTCCATTGTCCCCACTACTTTCCGGAAGAGCCTTCTCTCGGTCTTGCAGAGGAATCCGATCGGGGAGGGGAATTTCTTATCCAATCGGTTTTCTCTTGCCATGGAAAGGATCAGGCGAAGCGGGTTTCCATCTTCCTCACAGACGCGAAGAAATTCTGAGCCACGACTACGGATCTTAGCTTCCATGAGTAGTGGGTCGACTGTTGATCCATTACGTGGGCAAAGCATACTGATTGTTTTCTGGTGTATTGAGTTGATTCTTTGGACCATAGACTCCGATAGCACGAATCTCCATGCAACGGAGGCACACTCAACGGCTGGCGCGATTGTTTGTTGGTATAGGGAGGAAACAGAAAAATCCATGTTCCTCGGGGTCCTCCGGAGAAGGGCGCATAAAACGTTAATTTTCTGAAGGCCCCTGGTAATCATGTCTTTTACATGGGAGTTGAAATTGAGTAGACTGTCGTACTTGACTCCAAGGACAGTGGGATTATTATTATTATTTAAGCCAAAGAAACACCGTCTTAACCAATAACTAATATTCAGGTGATCCCGGCATCTCTCAATAATCGGGCCATTTTTTCTCGATGCTCCGACTGTGATCCCACGCATTTTCTATACGGACGGGGGTCTTTTTCCTTTTCTCTTCTGAAATTGCCTCCATTTGCCTCTATGATAGACTCGAGTGCTCTGGGGGCAATTTCTTTATCTGTATATTTTTCTAGTAACTTTTTTGCTCTTGACTGGATATCTTGAATTTTTGTTAGGTTCGTTGCCGACAGGTTAGATCCCCATGCAGCACATGCATAGCCTATTGTTGGCTCGACATACTGCTTGTAGAGGGTCCCGATACCTGGCGGATAAATTCCTCCACAGTTCCAAAGGAAGGCCTTTACAAAATTGATCTTCTTTGCACAGGTTGATATGATAGATTCCACATGGGCTGAGAAGCAGAGGAAAGTATCAAAAGTTACTCCCAGTATCTTCTGCGTTTTCTTTTGTGGTATAGGTACTCCATTTAACGTGACATCAATTGTTTGCGTTCCCATCTTTCTATTCTTAGTAAATAGAGTGACTGCTGACTTTTCGGAACATGCATTTAATCGATTCTCGCACAACCATCCAAATATGTTATTTAGTATTCCTTGTAGTCTTTCCTTAGCATGTTCGACGTTTACGTCTCTAGATGCGACAACTATGTCATCGGCATAGGAAAGTAGTATGTCATTGTTATTCATAGGTACGGGGAGATCACTCAAAAACAAATTAAAAAGGATTGGTGACAGAAGGAGATCCTTGGGGTACACCATTGGGTAATAATCCCGATCTGGAACTCTTGTTTCCGACGGATACTTTCCCTCGGCGTCCACTTACGAAATTTGCTAACCATAACTTTAATGGTGCATCAATTTTTGTCAAAAATATTTTTCGTATGAGGATCTTCCTTGGGACAGAGTCGAAAGCTTTTTGAATATCGATCTTACATATGACCGATTTTTCCTGTTTTGGCTTGTTCTTGTGTCCTTCAGTTATGAACTTCATTAATGTTGTTAGGATAAGCCAGAAATAATAAAAGAACAAAGAAAACCTATTCAATTATTAATATTTTAATTACTAATTAATTTAATTGTTCAAAATATAAATTCTAAATGTTTATTGATGTTGGTTCATCAAAATTTTGAAAATAATACTGATTCGGGAGTCACAAAAAGGTCAGTCGTTATTAAAATAATAAAGTGATTTCTCATATTTTACATACTTGACTGGCAATCAATCAGATTTTGATGTCAAAAATTGTGCCAAAGCCTGTAAGTGGTCCTTCGACGGTACTAAACTGTTGGTCTCATCCGACGATGCCTGCCTTCGACTGTATAATTTCGAGGACTGTTTTGAAAAAAGAATTTTCAAGCCCACCATAGTAATTGATTAAACTTTTTCAGATGGGAACCATCGTGGCTTCTCATTCGCATATTATTTATGACTTTTCATGGACTGAAACTGACATTATCGACAAACAGCTGTAAAATATCTTACTTATTACTGGTTCCTTTATTCAGGAAATGGACAGCCTCTCCATATCATGGACGCTAACACTTTTTCCTACGTTGGTTCTTACATCTATAAAACTGATCTGGTTAATCTCTGTGCTTAATTTTCAGGGTAACGTGAAAAGTCCGTACAGCTGTACCTTTTCGATGAATTCTGAGTTTGTCCTCGCTGGTTTTTGTGGAAGAATTTTGGTTTATGACACTGAGAGGCCTGGCTGTGACTTTATCGTCAATATTAGTACTAATTGTACTATCATTTTGTAATCCTAAAGATAATGACGGAGTCTCTCACTTAAATGGGATCATTTCTACCATATCACCGAATCCTGTTCAGAATTACCTCCTTGCTGGGGGTTGTTATGACGGAACAGGTCTTTTGTGGAGTTATTTTAGTGGGTTTGTTCAACATGAGATTGAAGAGACCCTTGCTAGCCGTGTTTAAGGGACATATGGAAGGAGTAACTCATGTAATGTTTTCGAATGATGGGATCCGTTTATTTAGTGGAGACCGAAAGGTTTTGATGGGAGATGACTTTTCAGGGATCAGAAATTGTGTGCTGGGATCTGAGGATGACTGGGAAGGTCGTGGGAGCATATAGGAGGGTTCAATCTACTAGTCAGAGGGTTTATTTTGACATGTAGCACGTTTGTGATCAATTTAAGATATGATGATTGTCTCCTGTCTGGTGATGACTATGGAAGGGTTGTAATGTGGGGGAGTGATGGAACAGAGAGTAGTCAAATAGTGCACGAGGATGTTGTTAGTGGATTGAGGTAGTAATTAATAGTAATGCTAGTGTTAATAAAGTATATAAGGTTATGGCCACGTGCTCTGGAAGTAGACACCTTTGTAGTACTAAAGGTGATAATTCTGTACGTATATGGAAAATAAATTTATAATATCATTAAATTGTGTTTATGTTTTATTTTCAAATAATATAATTTGACAAAACTAATTTGTTAATTATTGTTAATGTTTGTTATTTTTCGTAACAATTTTGATTAGTGTTTTGGTCATGTAATAAGGTTTGTCATCTGACCCGTCGTTAATGTTCATGTCCTCCACTAAATACATAAGCAGGGTAATTACAGAAGCATATGAATATGGTGGTGACACCAGAATTATATATTTCATACAAAGCTATGTTTAGTATTAAGGCGAAAATACCCACAACCTAAACTACTAATCCACATATACAATGACAGGGATGATTCTATAGTTCAGATCTAATGGGTGGACTCCGATAAAGTGTTTATCAACACTGACTGACTCAAACTTTTCGAAAAACCACAAATATGCGAGTATGGCTGAAAATATAAGAATATTAGACTTGTGAAAGCAGTGGAAAACAGAACAAATACAAAAATAATGATTTTGGCAAGTAAATTTGTAATAAGCAGACTAAATGTTAAATCTGTGATTACCTCATGGGATTATTGAGAATAAGAAAGAAAACCTTTTTGGAAGAGTAGCAAAAATTATTTCCATGAATGACAATCTGTAATAAACAGAACGTGATTACATAAATGTATGTATTTTCAGTAATAAACTTTATGACTTTATCTAAACACCAAAAAAAGCATTTCATGTATCTTAATAATATCAATAATTACTTTATTATTGTATTCACAAATCTATTGTTGTATTTGTTGAGTTTAAGTGAAATGTATTCCAATATTAATCTAATATACTTTACAATGGCAATCAATATGGAACCAAAGGCAATAGACCCAAGGTGATATCTAAATGTTACATCAATTCTGCCTTAGAGTTGTCCTGATGGCTTTCATTGTTGGTAAGGATGGTATGTCTTTGGGTTTCTCTAATGACCAATAGTATCCACTAAAACTCCCAGCAATAACACAAGTATTTAATCCATGAATGAATTGAATTATCCAAATCCACATAAACAGAATGAATGCGTATAACAAGTATTGATATCTTAGAGTGAAAACAAATATCACTTTGTCTCTCCATATTTTACGAATTTGCAGGCATCCGCCATAATATCCTAATGTTTAATTGAATTATTACAGTTGGTTTGCAGGAAATGTAATCACTGATATTTAATGTAGAATTACCAAATCGTGGATTCCCCATCGTGTTTACATATCTGTGCTTTAAGAGAGGAAATATACCCACAAATTATAATACACATAAATGTAACAACCAGAATTAGCAATATATTGAATATACCCCACAGGTACACCCCCCATACATAATTCAAAGCCCTGGTATATTCACAAAAATCAAACTTTGAAGTCTCGGCGAGCAAATGGGTCGCAATTTTTATTTTTCTTATAGTTCCGATGACTACCAACAACAGCAGAATTAAGAATATTAGGAAAATAATGGCTACACTAAATTCATTAAAAACCTAAAGTCAGATTCAGATTGTAAAAATCTCCATAGGTTTTGAAATTTATTTTGAATTCATTTGGCCAACTTTCACCTCCAGCATTTTTTATTTTTATATATCTTTGAAAAAATAAATAAGATCCTGGAACTTAAAGTGAATGGGAAACCTGCTCCCAACGTTAAAAACAAAAAGACGAGAATGAGGGCAATCAAAGGTCCAACAAATAATCTGAGGATAAAAATAGTAACGAATCCGATTAATATTGATAATAAAGAAAATCTGTTGAATATATTATTTATACAAGAAAATTTCATTTTTTGTGGTCAAAATGTCACTCAAAGATGCCAATACAAAGGACTTGCTTATATCAAACAAGTGATTATTTCTCAAGTTATTATAAATCACAAACTTCAAAAAGTCACCGAGTTTTGTTATACTCATGTTTTTTTTGTACATTTGAATAGTGTGGTTTATATCGACTAATTGCATTAAAACCTTGGGGATGCATCTTTTGACCACTACAATGTTACAATTGAATAGTACAGCTTTGTGTTTCCAACAAGTAACTAGGACATTTATTATATTTGATTATGGTTGAAAACTACTTGTTATTCATTTGGGTTACATTGTCAGTAGAATTAGCAAAGGGACAATACCCATCTTTCATAAAGGTTTTGTAGTTTACAGAATTAATAATTTTGTTAGAATCGGGACATTTACTCACACACACCTGAATTAATGTCCTAAGTACTTGTTGTGAAGGACATCCATTGATGAGGGAATCCATTTCCAAACAGACAATAAAGTCGAAAAATAAGAGATATGGTTTTTCCTGGTAATTCTTGTCTTTCCCATTATTGACTCCGCACAACTTTCCATTCGAGTCGGTTGGATTGGTAATTCTCCTAATATCTCCGTAAGTCACACCTGAAAAATCATTATGAATATGTACAACCAATGATTGCTACCCCAACCAATGCTATAATAAGTACTACAAACAGCAACAGACAAATCAAATCAGTACATCTTCTACATATTACCAACAAACTCAGAAACCTTTCAACTTTTAATCCAGCATGGTAGTTCAATCGTTCAGACATATCGAAATAATTGTGCTGTAAACGACGAAACCGTTTTTTATTTATCATTAATGCACGATTAAAAGCTAATCAGCTATAACATATTTGATTTACATCAGTCGTCACTATGTGATTAAAATGGTAACAAAAGTTTATAAGTTTTCAAAAATAAGAGTTTTTACAATCAAGTAAAGACGTTTTATTTTCATAAATTTAGTGCTAAATTATACAAAAATTCTATTGAATTCCCTCATAGCTCAATTAACTTGTTATTATAATAGGATTATTTATTAATAACTGCGAAATTAAGTTTTTGATATCCGCATATACGAAAAAGAATAGTTTTATTATCTATTAATAAAGATATCTCCCGGGAAGCCTCGGGGAACACGCAGTAAGGGGGCAGCAGATCCAACCCATAGAGTTCACATTATACTCGCTTTTTTCTCCATGTTTTTTCATCATTTATAAGATCTACGGCTAGTGATCACCCTGTTCTATTGACAGAGTTGAAGAGTTCGAGCGCACTGGTTTTAATCGATGGTAGATGCGTGTTCTCTGTGAATTCCCTTATCGCTTTTGGTGATGAAGTGTGGTCAGTGACCTTTTGTTATGACGACAATGTCACACTTGCGCAGTCTTGCTGAGTGCTTAAACAAGTATTGCATAAGAGTAGGCTGAACGCCGTGTAAAAATGAATCAGTGACTCTCCGGGAAGATTGAGACCATTTCTTCCGTGGTCCATTGCACGTATCCCCGGGTTAGCTTTTCCATCCCTGGCGTTCCAGTCCCCGGCGACAAAAAGAATGTAAGAAAACGAAAGATAGTAGTATAAACTCGTGAATGTAGAGTAACATGCGTCCAGCTTTTCCATAATTGTTAAGACTCATGCTCTTGTTGGGAATATGCATTTATAATGGAAATGACTGAGTTAATTTTATTTCCGAATTTGATTTGCAGCACTGAGACACGATCTAATGCTGCCCACATTCTTGTAACAAAGTGAAACAGGTCCTGATGGATTGCAAATCCGAGACCATAATGACAACATCCCGATGAGATGGTAAAAAGGATAAATTTGCCAAACCGTTCTGTACATTGTACGGTCGTTTTGTCTTTTGTAGACAGCAGACAGAGATGTTTGTATTTTGTTGGATCGCATGCCAGTTGGTGTTTCTTGTAGGGTTGTTTATTAAAAGTTCCCAGAGTGAACGGACAAGTCGGTAAAGAATACGAATAAGACATAGTGCAATAGAGACGTCGTCACCACCTCAACCAAAAATCTAAAAATGAATAATATAAAAATCAGAAAATTTATAAATCGACCAAACGATTTTTATTTATAGAGTTTTCCTATCAATAACGACAAAAAATTACATTATTTTTATTAAAATTTCTCTCTTTTCGAGAGTTTCAATAGCTCACTCAATGCTGCGCAAAGTTGCAGTATAGTTAGATAAACATGATAGAGAAAATTATTTTATGTTAAACTACAAAACAGTTAACAATTTCTGGAAGCTCACTTCAGTCATGGCTAACCACTCTCAGAATTGAAAACCTGTCTCTGATGACGATTTTTAAGGAAATGCGCTAAATAAGCTAGATCCTTTCTCCAATATCCATCTTCCTCCTTGTGAGAGGCGACAGCTCATCAGGGTCAGTGATCTGCTTCCAAGATAAACAAATTATTCAATATACTTGGCCCCAGTAGGCAAAGTTTATCAGGCTGATCGACACTTCAGAATTTTGCTAACCATTTTAAGACTAACATGAACTCATCTTTTATCTACTAAAATAATCGTTGACTGTCTTAAAATTTTCCGGAGTGGAAACAGAACTTTTCCAAAAAATGCGAAGGATTTTCTTGCTTCATTAGTTGAGCTTTGATGGGATTTGTTAATATGTGAATTGCATATTGCTTATTTCTCACAGTTAAATACTCAATTGCTTGTTGTGAACGTTCTTTTTCAAAGTTAAAACATACAACATATTCGTGGATGTCAAATCAGGCAAGTATTTTCTCTGATCAGCATTGAATAGAAATTCCTGACAAGCGAGGTGAAAGAAGCTGAGGTACTGACAGTAAAGGAACGATTGGACATTTGTTTATTGTTTAATAAATTAAATAATGATAAATCTCACTCTTATGTGTATTTATTCTCACAACTTAATTTATTTTATTCACGATTAAGTTAGTTATAAGGGATTTGGGCAGTAGATAGCTTTTGCACGCCCCTGCTTTTGGCTGAGGTGGTGACGTGACTCGATTGCACCAATACTGTTTTATAGGATTTAAAGATGACAATTCCAGTATTGTCAGAAGCTGAACTGAATTAAATTGTGGTAAATGCAAAATCTACAATTTTACCTTTCAGAAGATAAGTATTCAAAATCTGTGTCATCTTTCGCGAATTTACTACCTGATGTAATTTCAGACCAGATGAAGATCTTATATT
Organism: Dicyema japonicum; assembly: GCA_011109175.1. NCBI lineage: Eukaryota > Metazoa > Dicyemida > Rhombozoa > Dicyemidae > Dicyema > Dicyema japonicum. The sequence continues at coordinate 1,275,072 of RDEW01000014.1, forward strand.
CATCTGATCCCTTATCACCATAAAGGCAATGGCAAGAGCGATAGAGCTTAGATGGTACTAATGTCTCTTTTGGCATAATTTTGTGGCACATCATACACTCTGCTCTCTTCGAATCGTCCTCAAACTGGCAAAATTCATAAGCAAGATATTCTTATATTTTTCTATTTTAGAAGTGGAATAATAACAAACTTTAATAGGCATACTATCAACCATTTTTTTTGGTTGAGCTGGTGACGTGGCTCTTGATCTCAATGTCTGGAAAACACAGTTTCAAGCCATTGGACTTCTCCCTTCTCACGTTTAACGTCAGGGGACTCTCTAGCGTTTGGAAACGGAAGGAACTGGTCGAGGATCTTTCAAAATACAAGGTTTCAATCGCCTGCCTTCAGGAGACCAAAGTAATCAACGGGATCGAAGAACAACATGCGAACTTTTGACTAATCTTCCTTTTGGTGGAAACAAGCACTATGGGCTAGGATTTGCAGTCAGGAAAGATCTATCCAAGAGAGTCTGCAAATGTTACAATGTGAACGATAGAATCGGGGTGTTGCAATTGAAACTGGATGACCTCAACCCGTCGAAGAAATATCTAACTATAATAAACGTGTACGCCCCTCACAGTGGATGGCTTAATAAAAACCCTGAGGAGATTGATGACTTTTACACTAGTCTTTCTGCCGTTTTCTCCATGTATGCTCTCTCAACACTAGTAATGATCGCAGGAGACCTAAATGCGAAAGCTGGCACCCAGGTTACGACCGATGAGACATTCATGGGAAGGCATGGTAGGGGGAAAAGAAATCTCCCGGGAACTCTACTAGCTAACTTCTGTCAAACGAACAACCTATTTTTATGCAATACAGCCTTCATGCATCCAGCCAGACATAAATCTACGTGGTCGGGACACAGAACAAACCCCGAAGGGCGAGTGATAAATATGTACAACCAGATCGACTATATCATATGCAGGCAAAAAGATCGAGGAATTATACTTGATGCACGAGCTTATGGTGGATCGATTATCGACAGCGACCACAAAATGGTTATTGCTAGACTTTCTCTAAAGAGATTTATGGTACTACAAAGAACGAAACGGAAGCACATTGAAACCACAGAACCCAACTATAGACGTTATAATCTGGAATCCTTAATCAGTCAATCAGAAGGGGCCCTAGAATTCAAAGAATATCTGGATGCAGAACTAGAAAACATGCCTACAGATTTGCCGCCCGGAAAATCCTGGGATTTTGTAAAGCACTCAATACACAAAGGAGCCAATCTGCATCTATTGAAAGAAAATGAGAAAACCCCATCGCACAATGAAATTTCCACGGTGAAGGACCTTGCCAATAAACAGAAGACCATATGGATGCTATATCAAAATACTGACGATTCGAACGTAAAATCAAAATTGCGGCTAGAAAGAAAAACTATCAAAGCAAAAATAAGAAAAACTATACGCCAGCATAACAGAAATAAAGCACTGGACCAGATTAAGAAGATAGAATCTCTCAAGGACAACGCTAGATTTTACGAGGCTGTGAAACAGATGAAAGGAAATAGACCCCATCAACAGATAATGATAAGAGATGACAAAGGAACGCAAATCGTGGACCAAATGGAAGTGGCTGAAACTATCGCTGCCCACTTTGGAAAACTTTTTGACCCAAGGAACGACACTACCAACCTAGAACGAGGAAAATTGGACGAGGAAGTCACACCATATGAAGTTGAACTTGCGAGTTCCAAGTTGAAAAACAACAGGACTCCTGGCCCCGACGGACTCGCTGGTGAATTCTTCAAATATGGAACCCAAAAGCTGTATGAATGCATCGCTAAAATCCTGAATGAAATGTACTATTATGGTCACACGCTGACCCTGGGAGAGGGTATCTTGATACCTGTACAGAAGGCGAATAAACCAAGATCAAAGGTGGAGAACCTCTGTCCGGTCATATTAATGAATTCACTTCGGAAAATTCTGGCGAACATAACATTACAAAGGATGGAAGGACGCCTAGATACTTTTCTGTCGCCATACCACAGCGGATTCCGAAAAGGAAGATCTACTTCCGATGTTTTGTGGTCCCACAAATGGAGATCTGCGGCCGTTCAAAAGTTCAAAATGTCTACAACCATCCTCGGAATCGACATTTCGAGGGCCTTCGACTCTGTCGACAGACGGAGGCTAATACTGGTTTTGGAAAGTTTCCTAGACGCTTCAACTGTCAGAATGACCACCACCCTCCTAGCTGATACTTGGCTCACTGTAAGAGTCGGGGGAGCCTTGTCTCGCCGATTTGAGACGACTGTTGGCACTCCACAGGGAGACCCATTATCACCTATACTTTTTGTCATATACCTTGAAGCTGCTTTACGGGAGTCAAAACCGATAATGGGTGAAAAGACAAACATTATTGCGTATGCTGACGACGTAGACTTTACTTCAAATGACAAAATACCGCTCACCCGCTTGATGGAAGAAGTGTCTGGAAGACTAGCCGAATGGTTCCTAACAGTAAATCCGGACAAGACTGACGTAACTGAACTCAAGAGGGAAGAAACAAGGACAGAGGAGTACTGGCGCAAATGCAAAAAGCTTGGCTCCCTCCTAGGAGACCATGAAGAAATTACGAGAAGGAAAACCCTAGCACAAACTGCCCTCTCCAGATTAAAGAACATCTGGCTTCACAAAAAGGGCCTTGACATTATAACAAAAACTCGATTATACAACTCGCTAGTGAAACCCATACTACTATATAACGCTGTTACCTGGGCCTGCTCAAGAAATGAACTGAAGAGGCTTAATGCGTTTCATAGAGACCAATAACGGCAGATGATATTCGAAAAAAGTGACACGAGGATGTCATCTAATCTTCTTTATAAGAGGACGAAGACTTCAGAAATTTCTAATGAGATTCTGGATACACGATGGAGGTTTTTCAGCCATATTCTGCGACTGGACCTAGATGCCCCCGCGAACGTAGCCATGGAGGATTACTTCTTGTTGGAGGCCCTCCGTTTCCGTGGTCGCTCAAAAATGACACTGGCAGTCGTTCTCGACGAGGACCTCAAAGAAATGGGACGGCATCTTGAAAGTGGAGAGGATTTTGACTGGTTGCGCACTGCGGCTTCGAATAGGAGGAAGGATGTTAATATTAATGTGGTTTTACCTGGCTAATTGGATGAAGTTTCCTGTCTGTTTTGTCAGTTCATCTTCTTCCCCTGCCTACTAGAGTGGCGTCATGTGATCCTTTTCTCAGGTGGTGCTTAGTGTCAGGCAGGCACGAAAAAGGATTATTTGCTCTCCCCCACTCCACTGGAGGAGTTTCGACAACTGCAAAAACTGGATGTCTTTTAACTTTCATGCTAGTTCTGGGTGGACTTATGTAACGTTGAAGGACTTTTTCTGTGCCTTGGAAACTGGATGCACTTAATTAGTTGTGTACCTCTTTCTCGATGTATCCGGGGTTAAAAAATAAATTAATTAAAAAATTAACGCCACCTGGAAATTGTTACTACAGAAGAAGTGAAACGAACCATCATGAAGTACCGAAGGGAGATCTTGGATTTATCATTATTCAGACATTGAGTGAAATAGCAAACCTCAAGTTTCATATTAACCTCTTATTCGCATCTCTCGTCCAAATGAAAATGTATTCAGCACGTAGAAAAATTATTTTTCCAACGGAGGGATTGAAAATGAGAAAAAATAAATAAAAATTTTCTACCCTTAAAAATTTACTACGCTATTGGTCGGGAATTGAAAAAGAACCATTCACTTGTCTCCACAAGAAGACGATTCACCCCTCACGTCTATGCTGCCGCAATGTGTGAGGATCCCACGATTAATTAATTTAATTTTATAGTGGACTTTGAAATTTTTCATTTCATATCTGGTGACTTAAGCTGTTCAGAAGAAACGATAACAGACGACAACTTATCTTCTTTTTAGTGTTTTCTGAGATTGTTGAAAAAGACGGAAAATTGATAAAAAAAGACGTTAAGGCTCAATTTAATATTGATATAATTTCAAATCGCTTTTCGTACGCGTGTGATTTGTGGGGACCTTCATTATCATGGACGAATATTAAGAAAATCGAGGACAAACAAAAGAAGGTTTTTAGAGTCACGGAGCTGTGGACTTGTGGGAGACACAGAACCGGACCGACTACTCTGGAGGTCATCATAAAACTAATCTCCGGCATGCAGGAAAGTGGCCTTGCANATTTAAAAATGACAATTCCAGTATTGTCAGAAGCTGAACTGGAATTAAATTGTGGTAAATGCAAAATCTACAATTTTACCTTTCAGAAGATAAGTATTCAAAATCTGTGTCATCTTTCGCGAATTTACTACCTGATGTATTTCTACACCAGATGAAGATCTTATATTCCTCTGATCCCCTATCACCATAAAGGCAATGGCAAGAGCGATAGAGCTTAGATGGTACTAATGTCNGCATCTTGCAAGTGGAGAGGATCTGGACTGGTTGCGCGCTGCGGCTTTGAATAGGAGGAAGTGGATGAAACTAACCAGTGATTTGCTAATTCGTGTTGCACATGCTTTGTCAAGTCCTATGACATAGCGATAAGTGCTTATAATAATAATAATATCAACCAATATGAAAAAAAATAACACGCGAAATTCAAGTAGGCGTGGAATAACAAAATACAGTAAAGTCCCTCTAATTGGCAAACCCTTAAATTGACCAACATTATTAAAAAAACATAAAATTTATTTTTACTAATCTTTTTCAATTATTTTTTTTAAAATAAAAATTTAAAACTAAAAATTTTACCATGTGTTCGAAAGCTTCTCGTTGTAATTATACAAGGCTTAATTGTTTCTCAAAAACTCGAAATTTTGAGATGTAAAGATGAGAATAATACTACATTGTGCCAAACAATCGCTCACAGATTTTCTGATTTATTTAATATTCGAATTTCAAGAAAAACCGTGAATAAAATTCTTAATTACCGAGAGTCCATATTAAAAACATCTAAAAATTATACTCCTTTAACAAATACATGCAAATTATTAAAATTTCCTGAACTTGATACTAAGCTTGTTGAATGGATGGAATTGATGGAATCTAAGGATATTTTTACTTTGTTTATGTTAGGTGCTATGTTAATATCAAATAAAGCACAAAATATCGCTAAAAAGTTATCAATTAGTAATTTCAAGGATTCAAAAGGATTTCTAATTCAAAAAAGACATGGTTTTAGAATGCATGAATTACAAGGGAAAATGATTACTGACAAACAACTTGATTTAGAAGGATTTGTAGATCACTTTGAAGAAATTTCTAAACATAATAAAAAAGACGAAATTTACAATATAGACAAGACAGGGCACTATTATAAACTGATTCCGTCCAAGAGCATATGCAAAACACGATTTGGTGGATATAAAAATTTCAAAGATCGGGTTTCAATTATGTTATGTACAAATATGACTGGAACCCATAATGTTATGATTTCAAAATCTAAAGTACCCAGATGTTTCAAAAATTAAAATTATTATCGCTCTAATAGAGCATGGGTGACCAGTTATATTTTTAATAATTGGTTAATAACTTTGACAACGAATTGTTCCATCAAAAATTTGTTATTAATGGACAATTGTCCAGCTCATTGTATAAAATCCAAATTGGAGAACATTCAGATATTATTTTTTCCTAAAAATAGTACAGCCTTAATACAACCTATGGATATTGGAATATTAAAACATACAAAGCTCATTTAATAGACATAAGTTGTTATAACACAACTATTGGAAAACAAAAACATTTCAGTTTATGAATCTTATAAAAAGTTAAATTCGAAAGACACGGTTTTTTTCTTACTGATGGCATGGGAAAATGTATCAATTGAAACGTATTAAAATTGTTTCAATAAATTGCGTAAACAAGAAGTCCAAATGATTGGGGCAATAATATTACTGAAATTTTTAGGAAAACTGGCATTTTGGACCATCTGGACATGGAAATATTCCTTGATATTCAACACCATGATAATGAAGCGATAATTAATGAATACGACGAAATGTTGTTATCGGAGGATTATGAAAAAGAAAAATACATTGATGAGTGCGAAATGATAAATTCTGAAAAAAAAGACGAAATAATTGATGGAAGTAATAGAATTGCAAACAAAACTGAAATTTCAAATGCACTATATATTATTTAACAAAAAATAACAAATAATATCGAAAATAATAATGATGTAAAAATGATTTCCGCAATTAAGAGATACACTAAAAATAATATTTAAAAAAATAAAAGTAAGCTTACTAATGGTTTTTTAAATAAATGTTTTTCTTCAAATTCCCAAATTAGCCCAAAATTGTTCCTGAACTATTTTGTAAATCACGCGTCCTCAAATCTTTTCCGGTAAATGAGGATACATCCAAAAATATACATGATTGGATGTCTCCGAATGCGATCCGAAGTGTTGGATCGAACAAGTTTTTGGCATCAATGTCAGTGAATCTTATTTTCCTCAGGAAATTCGGGGAAAGGAAATTTGGAATTCGGAAATCGATGACTAAGAATGCTTAATTGCGGCGTGATGCGGTTCACCTGTTGTTGTGGTGGCGCTCAGTGCAAGTTCTGCATGGAAGAGAACCGTTCTACTTTCCTTACCTTTCTGCGATCTTCAGAAGGGTGGCCTACTACTCCCCCGTTTTCTCTTTACTACTTCTGTCTGGTGATGTAGAACCTAATCCTGGACCCAACTGCACGCTGACTATTCTACAATTAAATGTAATTGGAATCCTTAATAAAGTTTAGGAATTACGATCCCTCTTACCCCATTTGAGAGTGAATATTGCCCTCATTCAAGAATCGAAGCTCTTTATAAAGTCCCCAATACCTTGTTTTCCTGGATATTGTGTACTTCGCAAGGACCGAACAAGAAGTTTCAGAGGAAAACTATTATTGACTATCGTTATGGATGGACTTAAATAAACGAATGTCATCCCTTTTGTATCTTCTCTCAGCGAAGGGGATTTTATTCTGGAACAGATTTCTATTGAAGTTCCCTTTTCTTCGACGAGATGTTTTACACTGTGTAATGTCTATATCCCGCCTCAGGGGTCATGTACTACTTCCTACATCCCCAACCTATTGAGACTGTGTGGACTAAAGGATCTGTTACTATGCGGAGACTTAAATGCCAAACATCCACTCTGGGTCCGGACACAATCAGCCGACAGTCGCGGCGACTACATCCTTTCCATACTTAATGATTTGACTATCCTCAATGACCCGGACACCCACACAAGGACCCCGTCCCGCAGAAGGGACACTCCAACATCCCCGGACCTGTCCCTCTGCTCTCCTTCTATGGCTGGATGTATTTCATGGAATGTTCGTTATGGTTTCTCAAGCGACCATAACCCCATTGTGTTGAGACTTAGAAGGTCTATTTGTTCACCGTGTTGATCTACAGTTCAAAAATTACTTGAAAGTTGACTAACAAGGTTTCAGGACGTATGTGGACAATAGTCTCCTTGACCTTACTATGGTTAATTGTAAAGTAGAGAAGACGGCCAAGATTCTGTCTGCTATCATTTTGAAAGCTGATAAACTAATTATATCTGTCGCCTCTTACAAGAAGTTCAATCCAAGAATATCATTGCAAAGTGTGTCACTCATCAAGAAACGAGATGTGCTGAAGAGGAAAAAAACGCAGACAAATAACTCCTTCTACTCCATACGTTCACTGAATACCAAATTATCTGAGTTATCCGAACTAACAACATACTCAAATGGAGCCGCCTAGTTGGACGACTATGTCACAAAAACTCTTGTGCCACATTTTGGAAAACGCTAAGAAGGATCAATAACCCTATCAATGAGAAAGACCGCGGAACTGAGGCCGTTAATTGGAACGCTTCGGAACCCTCACGCGAACACGATTATGAAGTACTACGTATCGATCAGCCGTAAAGATTTTTCTCGGGCCGCAACAAGAACCGTATTCCACCTTCTTCACCTCCCATGATGTTGACAAGACTATTAAATTGCTACGCCCCACTCGTGCTTGTGGTTCCGACGGTATTTGTACTATTCATCTCAAACACCTTGGACCTCAGTCACGGGCCATACTATCTAGGCTGTACAGCGACTCTATCAACTACCATACGCTACCTAATATATGGAAGAACTCCTTGAATACGCCAATTCTAAAGCCTGGAAAAGCAAAAGACGTTCCCTCTTCTTACCGCCCCGTCTAAATAACTTGTGTTTTATCAAAATTGCTGGAAAAGCTTGTATTAATGCGTATCTCTCATGTTCTACATCTACCAGTATTTCAACATGGTTTCAGAACAGACAGTTCTACAACGACTCATTTGGGTTCTATCTCCCAGTTTATTACTGATGGCTTCAACATGAGAACACACTTACGGACGGCCTTAGTATCCATCGATATACAGAAGGCCTTTGATTCTGTTACGAGAAAACTCCTAACGCAAAAGATTTTTAATTCCAACTTACATCCGAACATCAAGCTATGGCTGCAGAATTTCTTAACTGGGCGACGCGGAATGGTCCGGATTAACAAAACAACTTCAAAATCAAGATTACCCCCCAATGGGGTCCCGCAAGGCTCCCCTCTGTCTCCTCTCTTATTTAACTTACTTCTACACGATTTACTTACTATCAATGATCAGGACACCATGTTTTTATCTTATGCGGACGACTTTATTATCGCTGCAAGGGACAAATCTCCCTCCAGGGCTGTGGCGGTGGTTCAGTCACACTTCAACCAGATGTGTGACTGGCTATCCATAAATTTGCTGTCTGTGTCTGCATCCAAGTCTCAGTTCACGCTATTTACTACGGACAGAAAATTTAAAGGTAGGCTTGAAATATTCTCCGGAAACATTCCCATCCTTTATACACGAATCCAGAAAATACTTGGAGCAACTTTCGACTATCTGATGACGTTTGCCAGTCACACGGAGGAGGTGTTAACCAAGGGTCTTCGAAAATGGAACGTCCAAAAAGCCATCGTAAAAAAGAGCCCCTTCCCTCCTACTGCTTGTATCAGCGAAGTATATCTCCAAATTATTGCGCCGACGATTGAATATGCCTGTTCTGCCTGGAGATTCGCCATTCCTTCTACGAAGGTGGAGCGTGTGAATTCTATCAGACGGAAGATAATGGGGCACATACAATCAGACTCCACATCCGTCCCCAGTCTGCTTTTAGAGGAGGCGACGGTGAGAAATGGCCAGGGTTTCTTACGTTTTTGCAAGGAACTGGAAAACCCATTCAAGGAAAAGTTGGCCCAATTCGGTAGGAATTTCGGTCGGTTATAAAAAAGTGCACGCCAATTAAATTCCTTTGCAAAAGAAAAAGAAGGCGTTTCCGGAATGCGGTTGGGTCGGAACTGAGGCCGTTACTTGGGTCATCAGAAGATTAGATGAAGAGAGTTCGGATGTTGTTGGAGGCTGAAATCACCTAATTAGTTAGTTTTGACCTATCTTTTTTGGTGGTCTTGGGGTTAAACAATTAAATTCGGGTAAACCTAGCGCGCCTTCGCTCCGGTCATCATGTGGATGTGATCGCCTACCTGTAAAAAACCAGGCAGTCGTCACTTTGCCCTTCATGTAAACTTGATGACCAGGGGACAGATCACCAATTTCATGCACTTTGCCATTTTCTGTGTAATCCCTAAACGAGATCAACCTTTTTGGATCTCTGGAAACGTCCGTCATTGGTAGTTACGTTTTTGTTAGCCACCGGGTTCCTTCACTTGAAGGGAGCGGGGGTGAATAAATGATCAGCTGTAGAATCAGTTCAATTGGATTTCTGTGTAAGAATTAAATAGAAACAAAGTTATTGATATATTAGTGAATTATATATTAATTTTCTTGACTTTCCTCTGACTTTTTAAATTGCATCAAATGTTTATCAATTCTAGTTTTATCCTTGACAGAGACGTAGTTTTCATATAAATATTGTTGATTCTAATTCTCTAATATCAAATTACCTTAACGCACTCAAAAATATTTTTTATATCATCATTACTGAGCTCAATGTCCTCCACAACAGACCATCCCCCGTTCTGGGAAAAAACAACAGGAAAATTAAAAACAATATTTTCAGGGACCTCAAACCACCCTAGCATTCAAAAAAATTATACCTTGGGAAATAATCCCAATCGAATAAATGTTCCCGTCTCCTGAGCACAGCCACTGTTCCAAAATGTTAAGGATTTTATTAACGTGGGCCAAAGCACCTGATTTATTGCAAACTAGGTTAGAAATGTCGCTATCATCGACCAACGATGTTTCAATCCACTTAAATTAACCCAGCCATACGTTTTGATCATACAAAACATCCTTCAAAGGTCTTCTAAAGTCATTCGTTGACTTTTGGATAGCTCCATCAGAATTCAATACTTTACAGTACTTGTAGCTGATGTAGAAATAGTTGTAAAAGTTACCCCAGTATAAGAGGTCACTCACATTGGCGACTGGTACTTGGATCTTTTTTGCAATCTTATTACGAATCTTTTAAATAAAAATAAAAACTTTAATGTCTGCATTTCCGTTTATAGTGATAACGTTTGACCAGTAAAAGTAGCCATTGCTTGAGGAATAAAATATTTGGGCAAATAAATGAACATCACCGTCAATTCCACAGAAAACATACTTTGTTGTCATTTTACAACATTTTTTACACAACATTGAGTATAATTCACACAGTTCCTTGCTGAATCCACCGACAAAAAATACAATGTCACTTCCAACTAAAACGTCATCAAGCTTGGTAGAGGTTAAGACTTTCCTTAAAGAGTCAAACCCAACATTTTCCAGGTCCTCTATTTTTTTCAATATTTCATCTTGTTCATCATAAACATTTAGTTGGACATCCTTTCCTTTACATATTTTGGAGGACAAAAGTTCTTGGGCCAAAAACAGGCCTCCCTGGCTTCCTACATCCACAATTGTAATCACGGTTGGGTTTATAGTTTCTTTTTCAATTTTATACTAAAAATATAATTTTGAGACAACCTTTCTATCAGTCTCCAACTTCCATTCTAAATTTTCTTGGGCAATAAGCTTTATTCTTTCAGTACAGAGTGTACATTTAACATTATAATATTCGTGTGCATATTCTTGGAAATCGTTTATTCTAAAAATATATTTAATTCATTTTAAATATTTAATAATAAATTACCCGCCAATTAAAATTATTTTTCCACCAGTATTTATTAACTCTCTGTATATTAGTGGAGAATGTTTATGACTCCATTTATTATCAGAACATATTTGAGTTAACCATTCCTAATTTAATAAACAAAATTATGTACATCCCATTGAGATTGTAATTTCTGTACTTTAGTGATATGAAAGTCATCAAAGTTTGCTTTCAAATAGTCCCCTATATTTTCTGCAATCGTATAAAACGGACAATCTGCAATTCCTATTAAGTTATATTTCATTAATTACCACAAATTACCAATTTTGCCATTACTTAGTTATAAATTTTTATTTTTTAATATATAAAATGAAAAACAAAAAATAATTACTTCATTTATTTTTTAATATATAAAATGAAAAACAAAAAATAATTACTTCATTTGGTTTTTAATATATAAAATAAACGTTAAGAGCGAATTAATACTCCTTCAGTTCCTTAAAAGTTTGGAAAAGCAGTCGACTGTTTGTTTGCGAAGGTCGGGGATTCTGCGAGTAATAAAAACAAAAAATAGCACTTGGCTACAATCGCAGGATATCTTGCCTCTAAATATGCAATTGCCGACAGGGAAAGCATAGATATTAAGTCCCTCAAGGACACTCAGAGGAAATATTTGTTAAATAAAATTTATTGCAGAACACTACACTCTATTTTGTTCAAATGTATTGATGAAACAATTGTCGATCTATCTACTTCCTCGGAATGGTTATCCAAGAAAAATAACGGCTCACTGAACGAAGCATTGTACTGTCTTTTGTAAGATAGGAATTTGTTTTTTGCACACACGGGGTCATTATGCAACTATTGTAAAAAAGCAGAACAACTGTTGATCATTTGGCCACTCAATGTGGTAAAATGCTAAACTAAGTGGTAAAGTGCATCCATCTTCATCTTTGTCGAATTTATGGAATCAAAAGAAGCAGGAAATTGAAAGGACATTCGGTTCAATCAATATTGACGAATCAAAATGTCGAAATCAGAGTTGACATGTCAATTATGACAGAAACAAAAGTCCAATTCAACAAACCTGATATTTTTGATTACAACAAAATAAAGAAGAAAGTAACCTTAGTCAAAGTGGTCATTACCTCACAAGAACGACGACTAAAGCAAGTTGAAGTTGAGAAACTTCACAAACATGAATTGCTTTCAAACGAACTTTCGATGCTCTATGAATGCAAGTAAAGATTATTCCAGTGGTTTTGACATAAGTAGTTTTGACATGGAGCTGTGTCAAGATGCTTCAAAAATCATATGGATAAATTATCTATTAAAGAATCAACGAGGACTTACATCCAATTGATTGTTTTGAAGAGAACGCTCGAAAGTATGCTCATTGAACAAAAGCATGGGATACCCCTCTGCTACCTCCAAACTTTTGGAACTGGTATGCCGTGAGGACAACCCACTGGTCTCTAACGGAGATATTTCGACTGAATCTGATGTGGAGATGGGGAGTAACAGGGAGTTTATGGCACACTCTTCTTCTAAGAGAAAAAGTGGGATCGAGGGTGGAGTATTGGGCCAAGTTGTCCAGATATCACGCTTTACTCTCCAGCCTTTTAATGTCATGAATGATCCATCAAAACACATGAGAACATCAATCATGGAGTCAGACCCACTCCTGAAATTTGGAAGACCATTCGAGACGTTTCAAGTGAGGGTGAAAGATCATCCGAGATGGATCACAACCAAAAGGACCATAAGAAGTCGGATGTACCCCCGATATATCTCAGCAAGCCGAAAAAGAAACTGGATATGCTCTACTGACTGAAAACGAGATAAATGTATTGAAAGCCATTAAAACAACCTATTCTAACGGACCTGATAAGATCCCAATGATCCTCCTAATGAATCTTGGGGACTATAGAATCGCTGCATTAACGAATATATTAAACCACTCTATTAACAAGAATTATATTATAGTCTTATGGGAGCTTTCCCACTTATGTACAATTTTGAAACACGGAAAAGTCAAGGATCCTGCTACATACAGACCTGTATCGTTATTGTGCTCGTTTTAGAAAATCCTAGAAAAGCTGGTTCTTGAAAAAATCAATAATTTTCTCCGGGACATGTCATTTCAACGTGGTTTCAAAACGGATAGGTATACTTCAACCCATTTATCTGCATTGACTAGCTAGACGTGCTTGTGTGGGAACGAAGTTACAAATTATTACGAACTTTATATTAGTTCTCCAGATTCCTCTGGTTTGATGCTGCCTCGTATTTGATTTAATTAATAAAATGTTTCTTACGTTATTATTTTTTCGGGTCTCAGCCTTTTCCCAAGCTGACCGTGGGTGAGTTGTTGTCATAGCAAGGTTGGAAGGAGAGAGGTCATCAGGACAGGTGGCGTCCCAGGGGAGATATCTACCACTTTCCCAGCACATGTGGCGTCCCAAAATTTATTCCGTAAGGATCTTCCTGGACACTGAGNACGTTATTATTTTTTAGGGTCTCAGCCTTTTCCCAAGCTGACCGTGGGTGAGTTGTTGTCATAGCAAGGTTGGAAGGAGAGAGGTCATCAGGACAAGTAGCGTCCCAGGGGAGATATCTACCACTTTCCCAGCACATGTGGCGTCCCAAAATTTATTCCGTAAGGATCTTCCTGGACACTGAGTCAAAAATCTTCTCTATATTTACTGAACCAGCACGCTTTTCAGTTTTGATATCCTTTTAGTTCCGTCCACTAATTGTCTTATGTCTTCAGATTATTTCTCGTTGGATTAGTTCTCTCGTTTCAGCATCAATTGGATGTGATGGACGTTCAGGGAGACTCATGAATATTTTGCGAGCTCGGAATATAATCTAGATATTTGCTTGATAAAACGTGTGAAAGCGGGCCATAATGCTAGTGAAAAGTTAACCTTAATTCTAGGGAATGACGGTGGAGGGGATATTTACATATTAACAACTGTCAATCGGAGAGAAAGTAGGCGGATTCTCAGAGTTAGTTGTTCCAGCGTGTCGTCTTAGGGGGAAGGATCAATATATGGTTCCTGATTGGCGTAATAAGGCCTCCTCTCCCTCCATGGCTTCTATCTAGCCTGAAAACTAAGTATCCTGGAAAGTTGGAGGTTGGCCGCCGTGGTTTTAGTTTTGCCTCTTGGAAAAGAGCTATATCCACTGAATGTTTGACTAGAAAGCGTTGTCCTCGACGTCTCAGCAAGAAAAAAGCAGGATCCGACACCATCAGCGCCTCCATGGTTGCGTGATAGTGAGTTTGAAACACTTCAAGTGAGGGATGCCACCACGTAGATGAGTCACGCAACATCAAATTAAATTAAGGATTTCATTAATAATGATAACACCAGAAGACCNTAATAAATTCTTTCATATATTTGGAAATGTAGGAATTGATAGAATAGTTGCATAACCTAGATAAAACGATCTGTGTCTGAGGTCCTAAGCACAGGCACTGTCAGGGTCACAGGCACGGGTGAGGCGTAGTAATTTAATAGACTTGTCCACATCATGAGGACTGAAGAAGGTAGTATATGGTTTCTGTTGTGGACCACATCATTTGATAGATCGACACATAATATTACATAAGATTGTATGCAAGTTTCTGTGCGGATTCTAAGGCACTACGAGTAATGACTTTTACGGAGATGATGTAGAAATTAACATTATGTCGGTTTTCAGAATTACTGAAGTTAATATCTTGGATACCTTGTCAATTTAAAAGTTTTCAAAAGCGAATAAGTAAATGATTGTTTATATGAGCGCTAAAACCAATCCAATCAGTCTTCGAACTTTGTAGAAAACCATGAGAAACAAATAGGTCTTTTGAGCCTTTAACACAATTGGGTTATAGTCGCTTGAAAAACAATGGTTAACAGTACACCCTTCTAAGAGGAGAAATATAAATTCAACAATGTTTAAATTATAGTTTAATAATTAATAAAGTTTTATTAATTATTATCTATTTTTAAAATAATACTTCATTGTGTTCTTTCGTTGTAAGTCATTAACAATTATTTTTGCTATAATATTGATTTTAATAATGAATATTAGATTAAATGCCTCAAGTATCTAAGAAAGAAGCCGAAGGTAAACAATCTTTCAGCATTTCTAGAATATTTGGAAAAGGCAAGCTTTCGGAAGCCAAAGAAGAAGCGAACCCGATTTGGTGGATCTTCCAAAGTAGTACTCCCTGGACTGCCGACTGCTATATCGTCCTCCCTCACTGAGGATCAACTCCAGGTCTACCTACGTTTGTCACATACTAATTTGTTCAGTACAAGTACAAATCGAGGACTACACTCGTAGGATTAGAGAGGAGGACATTGGCTCAGCTAACGTGCCAATCGAAGACCGTATAAAATACAAGTACTTATTTTTTATCAGTCAGTCGAGTTCGATCCCCTTCTCCTGAACCAATTTATGACTGTGAGGGGAAACGGGTGAACACCAGGCAGTATCGTGCCCGAAGGAAGCTTGAGGAGAAGAGGGGGGAACTTATCGACTCTATGCTCAAACTGAACCCTGCATACACACCCCCTACAGATTACAGGTACCCTGCTGATTTCACAGAAGATTGTCTTCAGGGAAGATTACAGAAAAAGTCTTTATCCCCCAAGAGAACCACCCGGAGATAAACTTTGTGGGCTTGCTGATTGGTCCACGTGGGAACACCCTTAAGATGCTTGAACGGGAGGTATCGGGGTTCCAACTACTTAGACCGGAGCCAGAATTATAATCAGGGGACAAGGGTCACTTAAGGACGGAAAACCATCAGGGTTTTCTCTTCCGGGGGAAGACGAGCCTCTGCATGCTTACATAACTGGGTGTACTGAGGAACAGGTCAAAAAAGCCCAAAATAGAGTATATTTGTAAATAACTTGTAGATTATGCAGATTGTGAGGGAAGGGGTGGAACTGCCAGAGTCTGAGAACGACTTACGGAAGACTCAGCTGAGGGAATTGGCGTTACTGAATGGGACCCTTCAAGATCCTCGTGGGATAGTGTATGATGTGTGAGTGACTGGTAGAGCGCTTAGACAGAGAGCGGAGGCTAATATGATCTTTACAAACACAGTAATGTGTTCTCGGTGTGGTGGATATGGACACATTACATCAGACTGTGTAGTGGATCTGTATGTTATTATTTTGAGACTGTAGGAGTACTATAAGTTCTTTAGAGAGGAATTTGGGTAAGGTAGATAACGAATACGTGGCCCTCCTTAATGAAATAGGACAACCTCTTCCAGCTCATCTACAAAACGCAGGGATGGTCCAGTATTCCGGACCTTCTGTAGTGATTGGTTATATTTGGTAGTCGTTTAACCCATATGAACAGCCTTTGATGTTGGGAGGTGCCCCACCCATGATGGGGATGGTCCCCCCAGCATTTCAGACTGTGCATGTTCAGCCTGTAGTCGCTCAATTAGCCACAAGTATGCCACCTCCTCCACCTCCTGTTGGTGATGACTTGGATATTCCCTTACCACCTTCTTAACTTAATTAACTGTTAGTTTGGTTTATGTTCATTATTAGTATCTTTAGGTTATTTTTATTGGTTATGTAAATATGGGATTAAGAATAATTTATTAAGGTTATAAAAATAAGTTCGGGTTTAAAGGTAATAAATTATTTTTATAAAGGATGAGAATGAATTTTCAAATATTGGAGACTTGTCAATTGAAACATAAAAATAAAATAACAAGCAGTTAATTTTTTTAAATTAAGATTATCACAAAACCAAATCAAAAAGTAATTATTTTATTTTTGCCAACTTTATTGATGCGTAGTCGTTATGGGGACCAATTAAATAAGCCATTGCATTTCACGGTTATTATGGGTCTTGAGTGAGTCGATACCTCTGAGCTTCTTGAGGAAAATCAAGGACTTGCTGATATCTCTCCAGTGATCTCGGCAGCAATTGCCCGGAAAGTTAATTTTTTACTTGTTCAATTATTTATTAAATAAAAAAAGTCAGCTGAGGGTATACGGTGGCCGCCTTGACTACGTTGATATTTCATCTCACAAAGAAATCCTATTCTTTAACTCACGAATTACATCTTAGAAACCCAAGGGAAGAAGATTAGACAGATCAGTTAAGCAACCGCAGCCTCACTAACTTGTAAAAGGCCAGCAGCTATTAAGTAGGACGCATCAGATTGTTGGTCGCTCCCATAGATCGGTCAGTCTTAACATTGTAGAGGAACATTGTGCCAATTCATTACATTCAAATAAGTAATTTGTTGTCAACATGTGGAGGTTGCAAAAGAGACAGAGTATATCGTATGTTGGTAGATATGAGTGGTGCCCACATCGTAGACGATCCAGGTTTACTCGGACGAACTTTGAAAGAAAGGATTCTGATTGGTCTATTGGAGGAGGGGGTCGCTGTAATATTTTATCGTCTCTGAGTCTTCGGATGCTTCTCGTAGAAACAAAATCGTGTATCTGTTTCAGACGACTCCTGTCATTGGGGTTGGAAGGAATGGATGATAACATTGGAGACAGGTCACTGGTTGTCATAATAATTTTCCTTTTGTTTTGCGGCTTGCATAGGGAGTGGCCGGTTGGCATTAGTGTGCACGTATTAGTGTGCGTTTTTGCATCCAGCATATATTTGTACCTGTGTTTTTGTAGCAAGTTGAAGTTGAGAAACTTCACAAATATGACTTGCTAGCAAATGAACTTTCGCTGCTCTATGGATGCCAAGTAAAGATTATTCCAGTGGTTTTGACATGGGATGGAGCTGTGTCAAGATGCTTCAAGAATCATATGGATAAATTATCTATTGAAGAATCAACGAGGACTTACATCCAATCGGTTGTGCTGAAGGGAACGCTCGAAAGTATGCTCATTGAACATAAGCATAGGATGAGGGTATACCATGAAGAGTACGCCTCTGCTACCTCCCAACTTGTAAAACTGGCAAGCCGTGAGGACAGCCCACTGGACTCTAACGGAGATATTTTGACTGAATCTGATGTGGAGATGCGGAGTAACAGGGAGGTTATGGCACACTCTTCTTTTAAGAGAAGAAGAGGAATTACCAACAATCTGGAACAAAATACGGTTAATTAGTTAATTTACTCGTTATTATATATTTTATTAATAAAATATATATTTATTATTTATATAATTTTAATTTACACGTTTATTTACATTTTTTGTTGTGAATGGTTATCAACCACGAAACAAAATTAACGATTGCTAAATTGATATTGAAGAACAAATTATCTGAAAGACAGATGATTAAAAAATACAAAACTAGTAAAGGCGTGATTTCGCGAATAAAAAAAACAATTGTACCTTTTCTTGAACAAGGAACTGATAACACGGATGAGGATCCTATGCCTTATTATGTCACAGGGGCTACGCGTTACATAATGCTCAAATTTACAATTTCAACCATTTTTTATAAAGCTTTACACATGTCTTTCTCATTTATAATATTTAAAATTAAAAAAATTATAATTTAATTATTTTTGGAAGGCGCAACAGTTTTTAACTTTTAAATAGCACAATACAGGCGTGTTTTATAAAGTTAAGCGTATGGATCCGTATTTCGTTAAGACAACCCATGAATAAATTGATATAATGAAAATAATGGAAGAGAAGGGGATCGTCGATCTAATGACAAGACAAAAAATACCGATTAACTCAAAAGTCAAAGAATTTTTTATCCATCAATGGGAGGTTATACCAGGGGTTCTCAACCTTTTTTTACTCGTTGACCCCTTGACTTTTTTTTCGACCCCTTAAAGCTTTTTTATTTAGAACAGACAACTCTAAGTAAAATTAGTTAACTATCTAAAATGAATTCATTGTTAATAATCAAAAAAAAAAGTATATACTCAATGTTAAGTTGGCATCTTTGCATAAATCTATAATAAAAAAAGAATTAATTACCAATGGGATCCCTGTAACTGATGTTTTATTACCAAAGATTCATTATCTGGCTCTATTTGTTTTATTTTTAAACGAATGTCTCCTCAAATGGACACATCTAATCTGTTTCGTTCTTTATTTACAATTCGATGTAGAATGCTAAATCCGCATTCACACAATATGATGTCGGAAAATAGAGTAGCATTTGTGCTATTTCTGTCCACTTAATTTTGTTCATGGTTTTAATAACTATATTTAACGTTTCATGTAGAATTGGTGAAAGAGCTTTTGAAACCAAATGTTGTATATGTAGGACGCAATGTATATAAATCACATTTGGACATATTTTTTTCAAATATGCCGCAAATCCTTTATATTTTCTAACCATAGACATTGCACCATCTGTGGCACAAGAAACCAAATTTTCATATGGAATCTTCTTGTCATCCAAAAATAATTTGACTACGGAAAAAATAGAAAATCCAGTCGTATCAGTTTCCAAATATTTGACGAATAATAAATCTTCTGTAAGAAGAGCATGATCGTCAAATTATCTTAAAGGGTAAGCTTCTAATAGAATAAACCTGACAAATCCCATTAGAATTGATTGGTTGTCACATGTATAACTTTCGTCAATTTGAAGCGAAAAAAATAATATTTTTAAGACTTTCGCATAAATTATGTTCAACATTATCAGACATTTCGTCAATCCTGCGGCGAATTGAATCATTGCTAATTGGTACGGATTTTAAAATTTCGTCGGGATTTAAACTCGTCAGATCTCATAGAATCACTGATATAGATGGTTTGATGAGATTTTCATCAGAAACATGGGAACTCTCATTTTTTGCAAAAATCATTGCAATTTTATAAGATGCTATTAGTGCTCCTAAATATAATTTAAAATAACAACAACTATTGTTTCTTTCATTACTATTTGCAAAAACAGTGTCAATCATTTTTTGTTTACGAAAAAATCCTTTTAATCTTCAACATACTCTAATGGTTTATCTTATTTATCCGAATGTTTTCTCCTAAAATGATCCAACAATATGGACGGTTCCATTGCATCATTTGATAATGACTTATTACGCAGTAAGCAATATGGTCTATTATCAAAAGAATTTTTTATAAATTTAAATATTCATTTTTATATTGACGAATTTTTATTGTAGAAGGACGACTTATACACGAACAAAAACAATCATGGAAAATTTACAAATTTTAAAGACAAAGGTTCACCACTTTAAAAATAAACTAACTTAATTTAAAATAAAAAAATTAAATATGTTAAATTTATTTTCGACCCCCTTACGACCGATCTGGATTGATTTTAGACTCCTGGGGGTCGAATAGACCCCAGGTTGAGAACCGCTGGGTTATACCTTAAAGACACAAATGGAAACCACAAAATTGTCATCTTCTCTGATAATCATGAAGAGATGGAATTAGTGGCTTCGCAAATTCATCAATTGACCCATTGTTTACACAACACATTGGAACAATATTTACATGAAAGATATTTTTTTGTGAAAAAAGAAATTATTCGGAAATTGGTGTCAGAATGTGACATTCCATGTAAGATCATTATGTGCCTGCTTAAACGTCTAACAAATTCATAGTAGGCTTAACAATCCAAGGAGTCAAGGGATTATCGAACGCTTCAATCAGACAATAACAATCTAAGATGATGTCCGAAAATAAATGTTGGACTAAAACATAAAGGAAGCAGTTGGAGTGGAATAATGTATGGAGTGGACATGATGTTAATGGTAATTGATTCAATACACGATAATACAACAAGCGAAAATTCGACCAAATCGCACATATTGACGGGGTCTTCCGTTCTATATCGGAGTGTATCTCCAACTTCCGGCTTAAGGAATACTCACGGAAGCAGGCCAAACTGGCAGTCAGACTCGGAAAACTTGGAATCACAGCTCTATAGACATTTCTTCCCTGTATATTTCTTGTCGCTAATAGCCTGTAACACACTTGTCAAGAAAATTCTACACTCCCTCCCTGAATTCTCTCCATACCAGGACGTCGTTCATGCTCACGAGACTTGGAACCGTACCTATTAGTTTTCCCGACCTTCCATGATCATTACAAAAACACATATGAAACGCATCAAAAAATAATTAAAGATGAATAATTTTTACATGATCTTAATTTTAAATTAATAAAAAAAACTTTTTTCTAAATATCTTTCTAGGAAGCGTTTGCAGCTCTGGGAAATAACCAATGAATCTCATTCCAAAATCGGCCAGATTATTCTCGTAGTTTTTTTAGTTTGGACTTAACGTTAAAACTCTGGCAGAAGCACTTAGAATTGTTTTTATATATAGTAAATAAATAATTTAACAAAATTATTTTTTTTATTTATATAGTTATATTTAAAGCAAGTTCTTATCAATTATAATTTAACAAATTCTAAAATTTCATAAAAAATTCTTACTATTACCAACTGTTTACCTGAAAGTCAGAAAGATAGAAAAATTATTACATCACTTATGGAAAATGTGATGTAATTTTTGGGGTCCAAACGAAGTAGAGACATGTGGTGTCTCATAAAATGACCCTACACGATGAATACAAACCCACTTAATTAGTTTTGGTTCAGGTTTTGGTTTCTTAACAGTAATTAGTTTT